>VZTV01017214.1:9997-35943 GCA_013400875.1 Anhinga rufa | reverse complement strand
CATCGCCGCGGGGGCAGGCGGCTTCTGCCGGCCGCCTGCAAGGGTCTTGAGCATCCCTAGCCTGTAAAACCCTCCAAAGGATGTCACCTTCTGTCCCCTCCTGCCCCCACCCCTAAGCTCCTCTGAAGGGATCTGTAAGGCTGAACAAAGAACATTGTGTGAGACGAGGGGGTGCGATGCTTGTAAGCGCTTTTAATTCGCAGCGGGGAGGGGTGGGGAGAGAGAGAGTGAAGAAAAAATAAATAATCATTCCCTGTGCTGAACGGACCAGCGGCGGAGAGGAAACGACGGTGCGCGGGGCGGCTGGTAACCGCAGCGAGGCGGTGGCGAACAAAGCCTTTTTATGTAAGAGAGAAATTATGCAAAACGTGCCTCGCTCGAAGGGCCGCAGGTACAAGCCGTGAGGATATGCAGCTCCGCGGTTGCGCCGGATGCGACCTACCAAATAAAGACTGCTTGCCTCAATTTGTTGCGTATATGTTTCAGAGACTAATTGCGACCTGCCATTTGAATGGGACGTGCTTTATGAAACACCTTTTGGGCAAGAAGGGGGTGTGTCGCGTGCCGGGAAAGTTGCTTTCTCTATGTAAGATACCGACATCATTTATTTCCCCATGCTAAGCAGGAACTTTCAGGCTTCCTCTGAATAAAGGTATTCTCGATCCGTTGGTGGATTTTCACGTAGGCTTCCTCCTGATATGAAATAGCAGCCTTTCACATGTAAGTGGTCGTTAATATAAAATCGTGCAGTAGAATGGGATGGATTTGTATGTATTTTGTAAGTCTGCCTTACTCCAGGTCTCTACCATCCCTTTTCATAATTTAGCATATCTTTGTGGTTGTGTCAATAAATCTTTCTCCATCCTTTCTCACAAAAATCACTTGCTGCCCAGCGTTTGCCCTGCTTGCAGTTCAGAAAACCTGCCCCTTTTGTTTTCAGAAGGGTTCTTCCTTGCAAGATTGAAGCACATGTCCTTTCCGTTTCTTCCCATTTCCTCCCCAAACCTTTGGTTTCTCCCCGTGAAAGAACCTGCTTCTTTTCACCTGAGCTGGTTTAGACTTGCAGGGATGATCTAGACTACAGACCTCATAGCCAGTGTACCCAAGAAGAGGCTCAGCTGCAGAATGTATTTATTTTCTATAGCTTCTCTCGCTTCCCTCCTGACTGGATGACGTGATCACAGCATCTCAGCCCTTGCCGGGAAGAGAGAGGGAATGTGCCGAGAGAGCATTACCTAGTGAAGTTACCCCTGCCATTGCTTCTAGATCACTAAGAAGTGATTCACCAGTGATGAGAGGATGGGCACCTTCCCTGCGTGTGCCAAAAACTCTTGTCAGCTAGCGTAGAGACAGTCCAGTTAAGTCTGTGGATGGGTGTGTGTTTCTGCTCCTGGTGTCTGAAAGTGTGATGTGTAAGACGGAGCCCAGACTCACCCTTGTAGCACCTACATCCAGGAACTGCTGAATTCCTCACTGCGTATTTCATCTCGCCCATTTGCACAAACGCTGATGCGCTCAGCGGTGGGCAGGATCCCCATCTTAATGTGGTACCAGTCTCCTGGAGCTCAGGCGTTTACAGGTGAGCGAAACCAACACTGAAGATAACCCCGATGGCTTAGCGAGACCCCTCGGTGTGGAAATGAAACCTGCAGGTGAGCCCTGGTGCAGCAGGGCTCCGCGAAGAGGGGTGGTTTCAGCAGCGAGGTGTAGTGGCGTAAGTTCCTCTCTCTCTTCTTATCTTTTACCCAGGGGACGGGATTTGGTTAATGGGACTTTACAGTTTGTTGTACCCATATTGCGCATTGCATGTGGGTGTTTGAGAGAAGCCGAAGAGCTGTCATCCTGAGAATAAAAAGTTGCCGTTCTTGCGTGGAGAATTTTAGCACGCTTTGAGCATGGAGGGCAGTTCATTGTGCTTACAATGCAGTTGGTTACGTAAAGTGGCGTTTGCACCCTTGATTTAGAGACCTGATGTAACTGTTACGGTATGTTATGTCAGTACGCACTGAGCTGCGCTCTTTAAGTACGTTCTGACAATAAAGAAAAAGTCGTCATTTAATGACCCCTGAGGTGCTGCGCCTAGGCACGAGCGATGTGATCACAGTAGTCCCCAAATGAATTGCTGCAGCCCGTGGGTTAAGAAGTCCCCTGTTGCTAGATGTTTGGGGTTAGGGTTTTTTTTTTTCCCCCCCAGAAGCATATCTTTCCTTTCAGCCTGTGTCGTGCTGCTTTCTGTATGAGTTACTGTTTGCTAAACCATATACGTTGATTCATGAGAAGAAACATTTGCTGTGTGTACTACAACAGAGCGGGCTCTGGCCCCAGGCTTACTTAACAGTTGCCTAAGCTGTGGAAATCGCTAGAAATATCTACAGAAATGGGTGGGTGAGGCCCATTGCAGACTCTGCTGGACTATTTCAGCTATCACCCCCAAACGTGGCATGTCATACATGTGTTGGAGACAGGTTTGTTTTCTTAAAGGGGTGCGAAGAGGGAGAAGTCAAAAAGAATTTAGGTTGTGAGGACTTTATGGTGATGGCTTTCAGAAAGTTACCTCTTTTATTACTACAAGCTTGTAATGCAGCTGCAGCATCTGAGAGATCTGAAATCTGGTCTGCCATGATGGGACAAATGACAATTAAGCTTAAGAAGGTGGTGCTGGGGGGGGAAGCTCTGATGGTAGTGCTTCTCTATAAACGGTGGGCCAGTCCGAAGGCCTTACAAGTCTTTCTCCTATAGGACAGGCAGTGACTGTGCTGAGAACTGATCTGGTATAACCTCTGGCACACAGCAAAAGAAAAACACCCACGCCTTGGTGTTATTGGGGTTCCTGAGGAGGCACTCCAGCCTGCAGGATGGCTGTAGCTGACCTGAAGCCTTACTGAGATAGGGGTCAGGGAATGTTGCAGTTAACATGCACATGAAAGAGTAACAGCCAGAAATTTGGGAAGGTGTAATATCCAGGGGTCCTAGGACTAGGTGGCTTCCCAGGGTCCCTTCTAAACCGAATTATCTGATGATCTGGATATTTTGTTTGTGTGCTACTGTGAAGTCCGTGTGCGTACTTGATGAAGAAATAAAATTAGGTATGTGTTGATATGTAGAATTGTACCCTAACCCTCAAGGATGCTTGTTTTGTTCCATCTGGATTTATTCAGTTGTTTAAACACACACTTAATTGCCCTTGAAAGCGAGCCTTAAGCATGCTTAAAAGTTAGGTGTATTTTTAATGGAAAAAGGAATGTTTTTGCTGAAAAGGGAAAGAGTGTAAATTCAGGGTACGTGGGCTCAGTGGTTGAAAACCCTTGGTGACGTTTGGTGGTGCCAAGTACGTCCAAAGAAAGCATGGAAATGAACAATGATCTGTGAAAGCACTGCATTGCTTATCCCTCCTCAAACACACATGCACACGCTAAGGGAGAGTATGGGTAGGTCTTGACATGTTTAGGGCTGGTGCTTTTTCCTCTGCTCTTCTGCTTCGTGTGCAGGTGTGCTGATTAGCAGCAGTTCTGTAGTGTATCTCTGCTAATAAAAACCAGCGTGAGACTGATTTCCATAGGGTGGAGCTGATTTGGAGGATTGGTGCTGGAAACAGAGGTGCTTTCTTAAGCCGTCTGCCGCAGTAGAGGAAAAAGCTTTTACTTCACGGGTAGGTTTACTAGGTTGTGCTCCTAAACTATAGGAGGGTGTTTCAGAAGGAGATTCAATGTGACATTTGTAATTGCTTTCTAGGTATTGGAGGAAAGGACTGATGTATCCATAGGGTTAATTTGGATTGCTGTGACCACATGTGCTAGCTGTTAAGAAGATTTGAGGTCTTGATTGACCCATTTTACTTTAACACTAATTGTTTGCTGCTTTATTAAGGAGAAAAGATGAGCTAATGCTGTTGCTCCTTATGGTTTTACACGCACTGCTCTTTTTCCCCTACAGCAGTCTCGCAGATGAAACTGATCTTTGTTCTTTTGTCTTGACTGGGGAGGTGGGGGGGAGCTCGTCACAATAATTAAAAATGATAACGAGACAACAGTCTCGGCGTGCCAGTGTTTGTAGTCAGTATCCAGTATCTTTGTTAGTGTGCTAGTTTGAAAGGAATTACGGTGGAAAGGTGAGGCTCGGGCAACCTCAGCAATATAAAGATTTATCAGATCTCTTTGTTTCCGGTAATCTGCGAGACAGGTTAGTGCTGGTTGATAGTCTTGACCAGTGTTACCATATACTGTTTCTCTTTTAGCACTTTTTAAGCAGGCTGTTTTTCTAACTTTCTGTGGTGTAATAAGTATTTACTTTAGCCCATGGTGTCCATCTTCCAGATAAAATATATATGTGCATCCGTATGTTCATATAGTATAAAGGAGACAATGGCCCTATTACAAGCAAGAGTGTTAAGTGGAGAAAATCAATATAGCTCTGTTGAATTCATTGAATCTGCACCTGACTTGCACCATCTGGAAAAAGACAATGCCCCTTTCAGCTCTGTTTTCTCATTATTGAAAATCTGGGGTACTTTTCCCCTTCAGCAAAATAATCAGTTTATACCTGCAAGTTCTTAAGTTATGGATTCATAGGTAGAATTCAGCCCCTCTGGCAAATTCTGCTCCTTCCTTTATAACTGGCACTCATGGGTACGGGGATCTGAGGAATATTTCTTGTCTCGTGTTGGTCAAGCCCCCGGCAAGAAGTAGGAAGAGTTTTGCTAATACTTCTACCAGCCATAATGCAGTTAGATCGCAGTAGCTTCCAGTGATTTGAGTCTATGAAAACTTACTTTTCTGTTTGTGAAACTTGTCATTTTGTCCCCCAAAGGAGATTTAAACTAAATTGCAATAGCTGTTTGCAAAATTAGCTGTATTCAACCTCTGGATAAACAACATCAAAAAACCCCGACCCAGCCCAAAACCAGCAGTCCCCTCATGACAGCTAACTTGGCAGCATTTAATTATAAGCCCTATTGATTCAATTAACCCTATGTTTTTACTTTATTTTCTGGAGAGAATGATGGGGGCTGGCTTCTGGTTTAAAACTAGGAGCTGTCAGCTCTCTTTTGAGGAACATGCGTTGTCTGTTAGAAGAGCTGCCTCACTGTGCGAAACTTGCCACTTTTCCTGAGGTTCTGATCTTGGATGAACATAGGGTAGGAATATTATAGAGGTTCAGAGCGGAGTTAGGGTCATGCTTTTGAAGATTCCATCCTTGGGCCAATTTTGATCCAGAGATCAAAACGGTAGAAAGTGCTGTGGACCTTCAAAAGTGACCTGGGTGTTTTATGGCTGGGCCAGAAACCCAGATCTGCTGGCTGGGAGGGCAGATTTGCATTGATTGGCCTCCTTCCCTACATAACTCAACCACGGTGCTGTCCAGGCTGTGCCCAGAGGCACCCCAGCTGGGTTTGAGGCAGAGCTAAGTCTCTCTCTCTCTTTTTTCCTTCTCCTCGTTTTCTGTAGAAGGTATCTGTATAAACTATTAAGCCAGTGCAGTGCAGTTGCAATTGCAAGGTGCCAGCCCTTAAGTGTAAGCACCCTCTTAGCCTCTGGGAAAGCTCAGCGACTGAGGGGGACCGTGAGGAAAGCCTCTTTTCTGCGTTTGCTGTGAAATGGGCTGAAATTGTGCATTCGGTATCTTTTGACTTCAGGGAGGGTTTAGGTCTGGGTCTGAATTCTTATGTTTTGGGGCTTGTTTTAGGTAACTATTTTTGCGCCAAGGTGTTCTGTTTTCCACGGCAGCCTTTCTGTGACTGCTGGGTCTGAGCAGAAAGATCTGATCCCCTCGTGGGGAATTTGTCTGGACTCTGGACCCGAGGCTGTATGCTGCGATGCAGTGACTTCCAGCACCGACATCCAACACTCGCTAGCGTTAACGTGATTCCACTGTCCCCTGGCCAATTGTGGGACAAAGAATCTCCACAGCCTTTTAAAGCCCCTGTCCTCTTCTTTCAGCTGCTTCCACGTGAGCCACTAAGGCATGCTTGGGTACCCGTTCCCGTTCTGGCCATGTGGTATCACTCGGAAAGCAGAGCTGCTACCTTTGTTTGAGCTACTGTGACGACGGCTTGATTAACAGCAGCTGTATGTTCCTGTGCAGGGTGCCTCTCACTGACAAACCCCTGCCTGCTGGTCCCCGACATGCTTTTTGGGTGTCTCAAGCTGCTGTTTGGTGGTTGTGTCGCAGGGCGTGGTGGGCGGGGAGGTTGCTGCTCCTGCTTGCAGCATGACCGTGTTCACGCGGTTAGGCTTTTGCCTGCTTCCCTTGAGGCGTGCTCAAATTAATACTAGCTTTTCTTTCCCTCAGCAATTAGAAAACATTCAAGAAGGCTGAGGAAAAAATCCAGGGGCTCAAGAAGGAGAGATGCAGGGGTGGAGTTGAATGATGTGCAAAGGAGAAGGAGAGTAGAGCTTGCTCAAGGGGAGGTCTGGGTGTTCAGTCATTCACATCCCATCCTGCTTGTTGATCTGTAGCTTGGGGTGGGAGGGAATCAGACTGAAGCCAGGTGTGCCGGCCCTAAGCTGCTTCCTGACCTGCAGTTACCCTGCCTCCCCTCAGCACTCCCCACACCTGTATTAGACAATATGTGGTGCAGGGAGATAGCCACAAGAATAGGAGGGAGATTGCTGAAGTAAGAGAGTCAGCTCCTCGAGGTTAGTGTCAGAGTTGTTCTTGATTTGCACCGATTCAGTCAGGGCAGAGTTTGGCCCTAAGGATGCTCTTCACAGGCTGTCAGCGTGCTCAGAATACACCTGGGAGTTAGTGTCTGTGTTGCTGGGAGTCCAGAGCGCCTGGCATTTAGGGTTGGGGCTAAGTGTGTCTCGAAGGAAAGTAGCAAGTTAGCTTTTTGTCCCCATCTTTTCTAACATGATTGATTTGATATCCCATAAAGAAAATTTCCCCCCAGGAAAATGATGAAGAAACCCAAAAATCAGGAGGAAGGAAACTGTATATTTCTTTTGGTTTAGGGGGATAAAATATGTATATTTCCTGGAGTAGTAACGGGAAAGTTGGCAAGCATATGTGAGAGAGTAATTAAAAAAAAAGAAAGAAAAACAAACAAACCTCTTTCTGGCAGGGGGAACAGCTAATAACGTGGCTCATTCCAAAGAGCAAGGGATAGAGTGTGGTAAATAAGAGCTTTCATTCCATGTTCTGCAAAGTTAAGCTTTTTGGGGTATAGAGAGCGGGTTGTGCTTCTGAATAAGACTTAGCAAAGTATTGAATGTAAGCATTTCATATTACCCAGTGCTATCTGTTACAACATATCATAAATTTATGTCTAAGACTTCGAATAAAAGGCATTTTGTAGTATGACAAATTAATATCTATAATTTTATATTCCATATAGTTTGCCAAAATTAGCAGCAGTGATTTATGGATAATACAATCCTTTAGGTTAGATCACTTTAAATGGCATGCTACTAGTGTTGCTTAAAACACTGTCAGTATTTTGAATGCAAGATTAAATACTCCTGGATGTGCCTTTCAATATGAATAATTGAGAACTTTTTTTTTGTGGAATGCATTTGGAAAAAAAAAAAGAAAGTGTAGTCAAATTGCATTCACTTAGAATGACCTCTAGTACAAAACTGTTTCTATGGGCAAAAAACCTGAATTCTGTCAGGCTTTTTTTTTTTTCCCTTCACTTTTTTGGTCCACTGTACCCTTACAGCATCACTGGTAGCAATAAATGGAATTAATAAGATGTTGCAAAGCTTTAATTGATAATTACAGGCACTCGGAAGTTAGCAACACATGCCGGAATGGTTGTGTGTGTGTTTAGATGGTAAAGCTGGCATCGGGGTGCCAGCACTGACCTGCGTTAGTCCCTGTAATTACCAACAGGCACAGAGCCAGTCAAGCCTTTCCCGTCAGCCATCTCTGCAGCCCTTGAGTCCATTTAGAGACTGACTTCTGGGTGCGTGCTAACTTGCGCAGGTGCTGCCAGTGTTGCTTGATGCACACCAAGCAGGTGTCATCATGGGGGGTTTCTGTTCTTTGGTTCATCTGCACTAAGTTGTCTTTGAAGCCCTTATCACAAGCTCAGGCTTTGAGACACTTGATAGTAATTCAAGTAGTATCTCCTGAAACACCTTATGCCTTGCTTTGAAATCTCTTTATGAACTGGATTCTATTTACTGTCTTGCAGCACAACTGAATACGTACACTGCTGCTGAGGAGAGAGTAGCCCTTGATTGTGACTCATTTTTTTAAAGATGCTGACAGTGGCAGTGTTTAGTTGGTGGAAGGTGTGTACCTTCCTGAGCCAGCAGATAAAAAACCTACTGGTTGTTTTAAGGCAGATACTCCTTTTTTTTTTTTTGGGTGGGGTCATTGAGTTCTCTGTTTTCTTCCAGTGATGGGGACAGAGCAACATGGTGATGGTGAAAGCTGTACTTAGAGTAAGTAACTTGTTTACACTTTGAATTATGTGTTTTAGGACTGAATCATTTTTTTTTTTTACAGCCTATTACAAGCAGGAGGAGGGGAATAACTACTTGGAAAAAAATTTTGGGCAAACCTAGTATTTTCCATACTTCAGAACACGAAGCTATGTTTACTACTAGGATCAGAAAGAACTATTTCCTTGAAGATGTGGTATTACAGACTTGGCATTATGGGTCATCCCTCTGAAATACTTCTGGCTGTGGTCAGCACCAGGTGATTTGTTTTGCCCTTACTGCCCTGCCATTCTCAGGTGAATTTCAATTCTGATGTTTCACTCACTTGGAAGACCTGAGTAATTTTTGTTTCTAATTTATTTTATATTCTTATTGAAGTAGTATATTTTTTCTGAAAGGGGGGGAATTTTCTTCTGCATTTTAAGTTTTTGAAAGATCAGCCCCAGCTTATTCCAGTATCCAATGGAGCAAGTGATTTGTCAGTGTCCTGGGATGGGCAAGAACATGAATATTGTAGATGTTATGTGTGTGTGTGTTTGTGTTTTCTCTGGCAATGTTTTGGAGGCTTTCTCTCGCTTCTGTAAGGGAGAGGGAAGGTACGTGACAAATCAGTTTTCCTCTGGTGGCAGAGTGATCTCTGCATGCATTGAAAAGGCAAAAGGAGAGGTCAGAGGCATGTGTTATGTTTTTATTTGAAAAACTATCTGTGGAGACTTGTTTCAGCTGTAGCCGGTAGGTTTATTTTCTGAGTTGATGCAACAGTAGGAATAGAATTTGCCTGTCCAGGATTTCCAGAGACTGTTGTACACCAGGTATAAAGAAGCAGCTGTCTCACTATGTTCCCTTCTTTTCCCCATCCAAACATGATATAAACATAACTTTTGTTTGGATTCTGTTCTTCTCGTGCCTTTGCAGTTGGAAAGTCTGCTGTGTTTTTTGTTTGCTCTACTGCCCTTACTTGCAGGCAAGGCATGATCTAGATTGAAGTGCAATCCTCTTAGATTAGTAAACAAGCCCTGCCCCATGCTTGTGTCACTAAGATGATGAGTAGCTCTTTGAAGAATGTATTTGTGAAAATAATTTCTAGCAGAAACTTTCCTTTTAAAAGATATTAAATATGCAAGTAGTCAAATGAGCAAGTGTGCCTCAAGAATAAAGGTGCTGTGTCTCTAGTCACTTGTTAAATATTTCCCTTTCTGTGATGGATTTACTTTGGAGCTGAACTTGAAAATCCTTCACAACTGCCAGTGGTACTGGGCAATTTCCCCTTCCACTGTAGCTCTGACTGCATTTAAGTGTCTCTCTCTTTCCATTTGTTGTCTTTGAGTTTTGTCTCTCATTTCGTGTTGAAACATAGCTCTGGGCAGAACTCCACATAAGTAAGAATTCCACTCTATAGATGAAACCATGGAAAAAGAACCTGTGATATTCTCCTGCTGGACCTCGTTTTGAAATGAGGAGTTGCTCCTCTTCTGAGGAGATTATAAGAGCCTTGGACCATGGGCAAGACAGCCATGGGGTGGACAGCACGTGCTAGCCACTGGGGCTCTGGGCTAGTGGTGAGAGCTTCTGCCACGTTCATCACGGGCATGTTGTTGGCTTTGGTTTTAGCTTGTCCCGTTTGCTTAGGTCCTGATCTGCAGTAGAAATGGAGAAGCTCTTCTTGGCTTGGAAATGATTCCTGAAGGGATTTTATGGGCAAATTTCAGCCTTGCCATTGCAAAATCATCCTCTCTGTACCCACCAATAATTTGATTAGGGCCTGACATCCCCATAGGCAATGTAGGCCTGGGGCACCTACAGCCTGTGCTGAGGGCTGCGGGCTGCTGGAGCGGCCTGCAGGCTGTGGCTCTGCTGGGCGCTTCGTTTATGCCTGAGCCTGGGAAAGCAGGTTCCTGGCTGCTGGGGCAGGGTAGATGTTTTTGCTCTGCGAGTCTGCTGAGCAGCAGCAGCTGCAGTTTCTTATCCTGCTAATTCCTGAGGACCGCAGGAGCATCAGGCCTGACTGTCCAGAGCTCCCCAGCACAGAGTCCCTTTCCGCACACCGAAAGGAGTCACAAGGCCTTCTCTCTTTGCTGCAGCAAAAAATCAGTTTTCCCTACCCTGTTTGAGAAAATCTTGCTATGCATGCCCGCCAACCCTGGTACTTGTATATAACCGGTCTGAAACCGTTCCTGAGAACAGACTATTCCGAGTCCCAAGTACATGTTTGCTGGGTTTAGCCTGAAATGTGAGATGCTTTATGCACGTTAATGTTAGTGCAATAGTGGGAACCAGGAGAAGCCTTCCAGTTTGGGAGTCTGGGGTGCAGTCTCTTGGCAGCCAAGGCTTATGTCGGCTGGTGCTGTGGGGGTCCTGTGCCTGTTTGCTCCCACGGTGCCTGGTCCTTGCCTGACCCCGTGGGAAGCCAGCTCAGGAAGCTGAGCCGGGGCAGCGCCAGTGCTGTGAAAAAATGGCTTACTTTCTACCAGTCCAGCCCTCTCAAATGCTCCAGAGCGCTGGTGAAGGGGAGGGGCAGGAATGTGTATCTGAGAGCTGGAAGGCCTTTACCTGTCTGAAAGATAGGGATTTTAAGGAAGCTGATGCTCCATTTTGAAAAATAGAGATCACAGGATCTAACCTCTATGTCTAACAGGACCTAACCTCTAGGATCTAACCCCTAACCAAGAGGTTGTGTTGCTCCCTAAAAGACATCACATTAGACTGGTTGTGAATCTTGCCTAGTACTTTTTAAATCACCTGCTTTTTATATAAATGGTCCTGTTCTAAAAAACCTGCTTTCTTACTTTTTAATTCTCTCTCTTTTTTTTTTTTGATTGTGAGTGAAGGGCACAAGACATGGGGTTACAGTGAAAATGTTGCACTTGGCTCCCTTCCTATTAACGGTCAGAAATACACTTGGCACAGTCTTGCTGGTAGTCAAAGGGAGATATGTATGGTAATAAACAGCCCTTCTAGGCTTTCTGCTGCAGGCTCTGAATGTTGCTGTGCTGCAGCTGACTTGCTTGCAACAAAGCTCTTGCCTGTGCCTTTAATGAAGGACTATCCTGAGGTAGAAATTGCCTTCCTTGGAATTACAGGAGGAGGAGGAGGGATGTGTGTTGTGAGGAAAAGCTAAGCCAGGAAACACCTGGCAACCAGATGGCCGCTAGCATGCTGCATCATACCCACACCTTCATTAAGGATTACTGTGGCTGTCTCTGGGTAATAGATTTAGAGGTTTGGGGTCAAAAAAAATTAGAAAATTGTAGCCAGTTGCAGTTAAACGTAAGTTATTTTTAGAGGACAAAGAACGGAGCTGAAAGCTGAATTAGAGCTACTTGAAATGTTAGGGCTCAAATGCTATTGGCGGTATTTTCTAGGCAACCAACAAAAGAGCCCATACACTTCAGTTGGAGGCACAAAGCAGCCCAGGGTGGTGGCAGGTGGGCTGGAGACAGCAGAGCTGTGAGCGATGGCAGTAATGTGGAACCAGTATTATTCTGCTACCCAAGGGCAGCTGGCACTCTGTGCTTCTCTCTGAATATTTATGCGTGCAACAGATAAGGGTTGCTCAGACTGTTAGTAGGATAGGATTGTGTGGTTTGCACTGTGATTTATATAAGCTTGACTCAGTATCTCACGCTAACGTTCTACCTGTATTTAATTTTGGTTTATATTTCCTCTTCAGTGCGCCTGCAATCCAGAAAGGGCAAACTTGAAGGATTTTAATTTTCAAGTGAGTTATGAGAACGTCAGTAGAGATTTGGGAAGAACTGTGCTAGCACACAAACCCCTTTCTGTGTTGGTGACCAGTCAGCAGCAGCAGCTGGTGGTGTGTGCTGGGTCAGGAATTCAGGCTGGCCCTGTGTGAGGGCACGGAAGTGAGCCTGAGGAAACTGCTCTCCCTCCTACATCTCCTGTACTCACCTGCCTACTCCGGCAGGTAAAAGAGGCACAGCAGTACCGAGATGCATGGGTAGGTTTTGGCTGTCTCAGTGATGCACTGGAAGGTGGAAAATGCCCATCTTTTGCGGGAGTTGTTTTTGTGAGTCAGTGGCTCTTGTCTCCCAGCTCTTGCTGAATCTGGGACCGATGGATACCATCTTGCACTGCTAACCTGCTCACTGCCCTGCTTTGAAAGGTCTTCAGGTATGTTGTGGGATTAACAAGCGAAGAATAAACTTTGCTAGTCCAGGGGCTGTGTAAGCGCTGATTGCCTTCTTTGCAAACGCTTTGGAGCATCCGCAGGAAGCTTGAATAGGCTGTTCATTACTTCCGTTCTTGTGACATTGATGGAATAATAAGAGCATCACCAGCTTTTATCCTGTATGTTCTCTGAGCAGGTTCTTTGCAGACAGTATATCTTTTGCCTCTTTCATATTAAAATGTTGATAAGCACAACTTGAAAACACTTATTGAAATATCTATTTAATTACTTGTTTGTGTTGATATCAAAACCTATTGTGAATTTCATGCAGTGAGTTCTGAGGAATCCACCTCAAAAAAGTTGTTTTAAATATCACTTGAGTTTTTAAGGCTACTACCTGTGGGGTTGGTTCTGCAGCCGAGATCCTTGTTAAAGACAAGCTAACTTGCATTATGCAATAGAAGTGTTTGTATTTTTTAAAGACAGCCAATGATACCCTACCACCTGATATGGGCCAGCCACATGAATATGGAACAACTCTGTCTTGAAAGGGTGGATCAAGTTGTTCAGTAAGTATTTTCATTTTTTTTTTTTAATTTCCCTGATTCTGAAAGGCTATATGGTATTTCTTATTTTACCCTCAGGAGAGAAAAAATAAATCTTCTCAGTTCTTGAAAGCTACTGCCCCAGGTGAGGCAGTCCTTACATTAACAGTTCATTACCCAGAGAGGCTAGAATATCCTTTTGTTGTGCGTGGATGGTATCTTCAACCCGTGCAAAACCCCTCAGCAGCAACTTGGAAGGAAAAGGAGCGGGAATGTGCCTGAAGGATTTACTGTGCTGCTGTCAGTTTTCCCCTGAGAGGAGCCCAGCTGCCTTGAAGCTGAAATTATAATGTAAATCCTAAAATAGGCATAATTAGGGTACTTCCTTTAGACAATGTCTGGTGCAGACGGCTTCAGTTTTTGGGGGTGTGCTTTTTTTTTTTGTAGTGAAGTGTTTGAGCAGCGAATGAGGGAGGGGACGATTAGCAATTGCATGTTGCTTGGTTCTCTCCAGCTTGGAAAAGTTGTGACAAAGAACAAGGCACGAGTTCTTTTTCCGCACCAGTCCTGCTGCTACTGTGTGTAGACCTGATGAGGACTTGTACTCCTCAACGTACGGAATTACTGCTCCAGTAATGTTTGGTACTAAAATGAGCAGAAGGTGCTGGCATGGATCCTGTTGTAATTTTGTATGGCATTTTGCAAAGTCGGGATGGAGAGCTCCTGGGGCGCCTTGTCCTAGGAGGGGCTGCCATGGGCCTGCTGAAGTGCTGCTCTGTGAATCAGGCTGTGAGAGGGCTTGCCCTTGGGGGGAATCTTTATTTTGGCTCTGCTGGACTTTGGGTTAGTCCTTGAAAGAAGCATATTTTGCAGAAACACTGAAAGCAGAAAACCAGGCGCAATAACCTCACTTTTGTCGGGGAGTTTGAGTTAATTGTGACACTGTGTGGAAGTTGCTGGAGGCCTCGGAGTGTATGAAGTGGTAGGGAGAACCGGAGCAAAGTTTTGGTTGGAAAGGGCCTGGAGGAGCAGGCTGGGACTTGTTCCCAGCTGGAAGCTGAGGGCTGTGGTGTTTGTTGTTCTTCTGTGTTAGGGTTTTGGCACCTGCTTTCACACAAAATCAGCTGTTGAGATTGCTGTATGTATATGTAAAGGTGCTTAGAGCTCTGTCTGTGTGTCTGACAACTTTGGCATGTTTGCCTGATAGGTGTTTAGCTTCTTTTTTCTTTATTTTTTTTTTTCCAGGAAGGCTTGTGGTGTAATTATGTAGGGGATGTTAATGATAGAATAGATTCAAGACTCCAAACTTACATGCACTTAGTAGTAGCAATTATTGTTTATAACATTACTTTGCCTAGGGAATGCAGTGACGTACTTTGCCTTATTGGGGTAAGTTTGATACAGACATTCATGATCTAAAGAGATCTTAAATGGTCTTGAGTTTTATTGCTAAGGCCAGCCTACAGTGTCAAAACAGAAAAAAACCCTTTCAGCCTGGCTTTTTAAGTGTTACGAAGTGATGTTGTGTTTCATTTAATCATGGTCCTGTACATTGATGTTTAATTTTGATGGCTTAGACACATGAATAATGTTAGAACAGTGCTTTAAAACAGTAGTTTATCACATTGTCTAGCTTAACACATTAAAAAGTCCAAACTAGTGAGGTAGAAAACAGCAGATGTTTGTCTTCCTTTTTTCCGTACTAAAAAAGCTGTAGTTTAATTTTGGTTTTGCCATTTAGCTTTTTACGGTGACAACTGGTGAAACCATGCTGCTTGTCAGATGGAAAAGTACATCTTTATAAAATGTCATCTGAGATACTGGAAAATGCCTGGCTGGGCTAACGCTGTCACTTACTCTAAGCAAATAGCTTTGATACTTTCTGTGGTCTCCTGGAGTCATATAATGGTCTACTTTAAATCCTGTATTTGTGAATCTTGAGCTATGACTTGGGCACTTCTTTAATTATTTTTTTTTTTTAATATTTGTGGAAAAGACTAGAATAAAGATGACTTTCCACAAGACCCTAATCCTGAATCTGACAATTTTGTAGAGAATTACTGCATTTCTGTGAAAGTTTTAAACCAACTCCTGCACTTTACTAGAGAATTATCCCTATTTCATAATCCCATCTGTTAGTTACCAAAAATTCTGCAGGAATAAATCTTTTTTCCCCCCAAAATACTAAGGATATCATATTTTCTTACAGAACTGAGTTGTATCCCTGTGAAGTTCCCTAAGGCTTTTGTGTACTGATCAGCGTAGGTGTCTTTTATTAATTTTCAGTAAACTTTCTATTGTACAACCTTACTCTTAAAAATATTTATGCATGTGCATATGTATTTATGCACATATATAACTCCACTGAGCTGAACGGAACTTCTTCTACAAGTACTACTGGAGTCCAATACTTGGATCGTGTTAAAGAGGATTAGCGTCAACAGTAGGGCCGTTACTGTCAATGGGCGGGAGTTGCCACTTGGACAGCTTCCAAGTGAAATATGTTTTACCTGCAATCAGTGCTACTTCATTCAGTTTTGTACTGATGCACGTGAATGACTAAGTCCTACTGCGTACTACATTCACATGCTAGAGCAATAGCTCCTCCCCCTATAGAAGGACTGTAAGTAGGAAGCTTTTCCTGTGACAGTAATGACTTTGTGTAGTACAGTACCAAAGGTAATAAATTGTTGCAAAGGTCATCTTTGGATAGTCTGTCAAACACAGTGTGTAATAATGCATATGTAATATCTGTCAGTTCAGTGGAAAACTTTAAAATATGAAGAATGACAGAATAAACTGTGCATGCATGTTGAAATATGAACATTCATCTTGTAACCATCTTTATAATCAACTGGCAAGAAAAGAGCTATTAAATCATCCTATTCATTTCCTGTTTTGCCCTACTTGGCATGCTGACACCTGGATGACTTCTACACTGTATGTTGATAAGCATGCCCCTTATTCCTCTTCCCTCGGTGACTGGGTAGCATTTTTGGTTGTACAGATTGTAATTGTGAGGACCTTAAAGGGAAGAAATAGGTTTTGTCTGTTGCTCTGTGAGGGGGAAGGTTCTGTGATCTGTTTCCCATTGCAGTGGGAGAAGTTATGCTGTTGTAAGCTGGTTGTCGAGAGGCTGATGTCAGTGGCAGTTGTGAGTCTCAGCTTCTTGATTGACAGTTTTATTGTCCTGAAGGAAGGTAGCTGTCATGGAGGACTTCACTAGGGGCCCTGGATTGCAGATCAGGCCTGGAATTTCAGTGTGAATTCAATAGGAGAGCAGGAATAAAGGATTGAAAAGTGATGATATGTGATCGAGGTCCTGTTTGATTCAGTGAAAAGAAGCATGTATTATTAATTAGCATATTCTATTGAAAGAGTTTCAGAAAGCAGATTGTGTTGTGGGAGAACCCATGATCATCACTAATACAATCTTTGACTCCTACTTTGACATTCTTTACCTAGGATCCTCAGAAGAAATAAAGGATGCCTTATTTTCAGTTGGCAAGGTTAGTACAGCACCCATTTTATAATAAGCCCATAGCTTTTGTTTATTCTCTACAAAGCCTATGGGAAGGACAATAATGACTCGGATGAGATTATTAGTGATTTGCAGATCTCTCTTTCTTTGTTTTTATTCATTACACCTATTGGAAATAGAAAATTTGCCTTAACTTTCTAGAGTGCCCTACAAGTGAGCTGCATATAGACCTTGCTAAAGATTGTGGCTTAATTGCTGATGCATGGGGATTTATGAAGGGATTCCTTGGGGACCGAGGGCAGTGTATAACAAAAGCAGTGGCCTGTCAACTCTGTAACAACATCTTTCTTCAAAGGGGGAAAGTGCAGATCCTTCAGTGTTACTTGCCAATTATTGCATGTAACTTGTGTCAGTGACTTTTGGGGAGGAGGAGGGAGGTTCCTGACCTGCTTGGGCCATGAACACAGGCAGGCAAACTCATGTAAAAAAGTATGTGCACATGCACGTGCAGCGGTGGGTATTCATGTTTCTTTCCTGTACTCTACTGAAGTAGCAGGCAGAGAGAGATTGGTTTGTGCTGGGTCAGAATCTAACTGCATTGTTTCAAAGATAACTGACATTTCTATTTACTCTTTCTTTATATGGCATTATTTGGACTAGATAGTACAACAGTTTGAGTCCAGACTGTGATCTCTGGAAATCTTGTTATGAGTGTGAGAGAGTTTTATTTTTCTGGTGAAATAGCTTGCAGGCTTTATAAATCTTGATGTGTCAATGGAAGGTCACCTGCTTAAACACCACCAAACAGGATTGACTGTTTAGGTGTAAGTGAAATCTGTGCCCTAATTCCTTGTTGGCCATTATTGAATTTTTAGTTTTTGTATCGGAGTNTTTTTGCATTTTCCATTCAGGGCCAAAACCTGGTTTTGGGTGATTTTTCTAGTTGTAATTGAGGCCCTAGTCCTCTAGCAAAAACCAGGTATCTGTGGCATCGATGCATGCATGTGAGGTCCCAGCCTCTTCATTAGGGATAGAGGAGCCTGCTTGTAGGCTACATTGCAGGGTTAGCACCTAAAATGTGATTATTCCCTTTGCTGTCCTTTGAACAGTGCACACCCTGCTGTGGCACTGTCCTTTGAGCTTTCAAGCCTTTGGGGCAAAATTCATCCTTTGCTCAGAAAAGCCTATGTTAGGAGAGAATCTGTGGGTATAAATTACAGGCCTGTAGGTGTATTAACAAAAAGGCGGGTTTCAATCCACCCTTGCAGATTTGGCTGGCATTATGATGCATTTAGCTGAGGGATGCTCTTAAATACACAGGAGAACCACGTTGATGTCAAGGGATCCAGAGAGGAAAGGCATGCTTGAACTGAGCATTTTGTCTGCGTCCTGCTCCCCTGGTCCTGGACTCCTGTGTTACTTCTGAGGTAGGTGTTTGCGTTTGGCTGTTTGGTCGAGCTGACTGTTTGCCAGCAAATGCAGATGGAAATGCAGCCACCTCCTCTCCCCAGCCTCCCTAACTAGTGTGGGCAGGCAAGAGAGTGCCTTCTTCTGGGGGAAATGGCACTTCGCAGTTCCTCTGTCTTGCAAGGATCTCTCGGTTATTTCCTCCATGGTTTTGAGCTCAAGAATATTACTCTTGCTGTAGGCTCTTAAAGCCCTAACACTCTTCCCAGCTGCACTGCTGATAGCACCACGCACTGCCCAGGTAACCATGCAGATCTCCTGATTCATAAATGTTCATCTGTTGATATCATAAACGTTAATCCCATGAGCCAAGTCCAATCAGCAGCTGAACTGGGGCCAGACTTATTGGGGGAATTAACAAGCCTCTCTTTGAATGCAGGGCACACAGAGGAGAAAAGGGCAGGTCTTAAATCAGTGTGTAGTTTAATTGTTTTTATTTTCTCAGAGGCCCTGAAGCAATGTAATGCAGGTTTTTCAACGCTGACATCACAAAATACCGGGACATGCTGCCAAGTCCATGTGGGTGGAGAAGAAAGGAGGTGTTCTTGATTCTTATAAACACTTGTGCTTCTGTTCTCAAGGAAGAAAAAAGGAACAAACTTTCCCGATGATTCTTTGAGAATGTAAATGCCACATGAGCATTTTGGCTAACGGCAAGAATGGCATTTCCTGTGCTGTCTTCACTCCTCAATTGTCTTGTCCTAGTTACATAAGTTGGGTTTTATCAACTGGAGCATATGCATAGAAAACCAGTTGGAGAACTCTACGAGTCGTTTATCACCTCCTCACCATTCTGGGCAGAATTACTCATACTCGCAGTTGCTCTGAACAGAGTGTTCAGGTATTCTGCATCAAAGCATTAAAGTTGCATCCTTCCACTGGTAAACTAAATACTTTTTGTCTTGTATCTGATGATATTTATGTTGCAGAACATGAAAGTGAGCACAAACATCCATCATTTTCCTTAGGAACGAATCTCAAAAAGTTTTTTGCAATTATGCCACTTTTTGATAGAAGGAGGATTGTTGGGCTAAACTCATCCTTGATGAAAGCTCATTTCTCTTGGTAGCTTGGAGAGAAATTGATTTTCACACTTAGATTTACATCTTCTGTGGTATGCAGCATGGGAGGGGTGCTTGTCACCAGTTTACACAAAACATTTGCTTTACAACAGTGTATTGACCAGCCCGATGTAGTGTTTTACTTACGTCACCATGTCTAAAGATGCTGCTTTTCATTCAGACTTTCTGGGTAGAGAAAACTAATTATGACACTTATGTAAATAGTGTTCAGGGCATTGTGAGTTCCTTAAAAGAACATCGGCAGTCACTTTTTGAATATTTGGCAGTGCACAGCATGGCCTGGAAATAGAGACACTCTTTTGAGGCTGTTCGCTTTGACAGATTTGTAGCAGAAGAGACATAGAACTGCCTGGACTCTTAGTGCTGTTTGTTTTGTGTTCCTTTATCCATTGTTAAGAACTTCTGGTCTTACTATGCCGATACAAGATGGCCCTTTAAAGATGCTGTATAGTTTATATTTTATCAAGAGCACTGTACATAAAAAGAGTGCTTTGCTGGGGCAATGTTACTTGTAATAATAACGACCAACTTGGTTTCTGGCAAGCAAAGGATGGGGATGAGGGAAAACAAACAAACAAACAAAATTAGCCCCAAACGGAGCAGAGGACACATTGTTTAGCACAGCTGAGAATGGTTGCCACGCGTGAATCTAGAAGGCTCACCTGATGTTGCATGTCTCTATTTGTGGGAGTGGGGAATTAAATTGCTTAGCGACTTTAGTTAAGTGGAATGTGAATGGAAGAACACGTTTGGTTTTGCCTCTTTCTGCATGTCTAACCTGAATGTGCTTGCAGGTGGAAGCTGTTAGCTGTGTAGCTGTTGATCCCAGCAGGGAAAATGGCTTGCTCTACTAATCATTGGGGCAGGTAGTGAACTGCTAAATCTTGTTTACTTTAATTGGCCTAGTAGTGCCTTTGAATCAGTGGGACTAGGGTGAATAACATGCTCAAGATTTGTCCTTGTATCTTCCTTGTAGGCCACAGGTCTTACAATGTAAACTATTAAATTACTGTAGATGAAACACCAGGGAGATTGGTCTTGGAGTCCTTTGGGGTTTGCAGAATTGCAAATTAACTCTTCACAATTTACTTAATCAGAGTGCATATTTACTTTTTCAGAAGACGTTCTCTTGTGAGAAAAGTTCATGAAGCAGCTAATGTAACTGAGGTACAGCTGGGACTCCCAGCTTCCTTTGGAGAGTAGAAAGCTCCTTTCCTGTGTCTGCTCTATGATGTATTGATATGTAAGGGTTTTACACTGAACCTCTGGTGGGGGCAGATAGGCCCAAAACTCCTCAGCACTCGGTATGGAGGAAAAAAAAATGACTAGCTTCAAATTCTCTCCCAGAAGTCCAGATAAATGATGACTTAACACAACACAAAAATGCACATGGGTCAGAATAACTGTGCTGATGTGGTGCCTTGTAGATAATGTGGTTTGCTCCCAGTTTCCAACATGCTCTTCTTTGTTCTTCCCACTATAGTTAATGCTGCAAGAGATATTTTTGTTAATGTTACTTTTCTTCCAAAACAAAAATTTCTACTCTATTTTTGCAATAAAGTGATATGTCTCCGAGTCCATTGCATCTGCAGTGTTGATTACAGTTGGTATAGTTTGGATTGCAGAACGGATTTTGAGCGTAGATCTTTCCTGTTAGTCTGAAAAATCTAGGTCCTCAGCGAAAATGAGTACAAATGTTTGTTTCTTCTGTGAATTGATCTGTTGCCTTCCACATGCTTGCAGGTACGGAGGTAGGAGCCAAAACTTTATGGTCGACATTTTCAAAAGGATCTAAGGAGATAGGCATGCACTCCCCTGTGAAATGCAGTGGGAACTGGGATGCACACAAATCCTGCATTTCTTTGTACACAGTCCCATTAGATCATATCCAGCTCCTGGGGGCTTGCTGCTGCGTGCTTAATGTGTTCCCTTGTATGTAATACCAAGTAAAACGTTGACCTTCTGAGCAGGTCAGTGTCTGGGTGGGCGACTGTATGGAGCTGTGTGGGGTGGGCATTTCTGGGTGCCACTTGGGTGAAGACCCTGTGTCTGCAGCTGGCTCTGAGTCGTCCCAGAGGACTTGAGGGGAAGCAGGGTACCTGGGCCTTGATGGAGGTACGGTTGATGTTGATGGCCTGATTCCCTCCATGCAGTGTAAGACCAAAGCAGTGAAGGCCTTCAGGTCTTGAGCACAGGGACAATATTTGTTCCCAAAAAGTGTGTCACTATTTCATCTCATGAGATGGAATAAGGAGAAAAGCTTTAGTGGTCATAGTTAAGTTTTTATTTTAATAGAGAGGGAGAGAATGTATGAATTTGCCAATCAGTTTGCTTTTTTTAATCACAGAACAGTAGGGGTTGGAAGGGACCTCGAGAGATCACCTCATCCACCCCCTGCGTGAGCAGCACCCCCAGAGCAGGGGCACAGGACCGCGTCCAGGCGGGGTGTGAATGGCTCCAGGGAAGGAGACTCCACAGCCTCGCTGGGCAGCCTGGGCCGCTGCTCTGGCACCCGCACAGCAAAGGGGTTTTGCCTCAGATTTCAGTGGAACTTCCCGTGTTCCAGCTTGTGCCCGTTGCCCCTTGTCCTGTCGTCGGGCACCGCTGAGAAGAGCCCAGTCCCACCCTCCTGACACCCGCCCTTCAGATACTGATAAGCACTGAGGAGATCCCCCTCAGCCTTCTCTTCTCCAGGCTGAACAAGCCCAGGTCTCTCAGCGTTTCCTCACCAGGGAGATGCTCCATCCCCTGAGCATCCTTGTGGCTCTGCGCTGGCCTTGCTCCAGCAGCTCCCTGTCCTCCTTGCTCATTAAATTTGTCTTCAGTGCATTTGCATTGTGTTCAGATTATCTAATCAGCTTGCAATTACTCCTTTTCTTTTTTCTCTCCCATTTCTCATCTCTGTTATCATCTGAAAGTAAGCATTCTATGGCAGTCGGTTTTGCTGCTCAAAAAGAAGGGAGTCCTGTTTAGTAGAAGTTGATTTAGTGTCTAAAAATAGAAAAGCCCTGGCTTGTCTCTTGGATCAGGTGGTTACACTGGTGAAGACCACCTGTCACAGGAGGGTTTTTCTTGTTCTTGGGTACAAGTAATTTTCTGACAAAGAAGGATATGCAACTTTAGGAAACTGGGAATTGTAACTACTTTAACATCTGATGTCAATCAAAAAATGAATTGAGTGTGCTCAGATATCAGAATGTTATTTTTCTGTAGTTAAGGCTCTGTTTCCATCATAAGGACTTTCTGTATCTTTAGGGATTATAGGATAATAATAACTTGGCAATTAAAAAAAAAAATTGGCATTGGCAGTTGGCTTCAGATATATTCTCCTGAGAGTAGATTTCTTTAACCACATCATTAAAAAATAAAATTGTTATATTTAGATTATATCAGATTGAAAAAAATCCTAGCAGCCTATCATGTAGGGTGGGATCTCTGTGGTGAGAACTGTGCTGCTGCCACTTGAAATGTTACTGGTTTTGGTAGAGACTTTTTTTTTAAAGTGCACTTAAACTTCTTGTACTTGCAAACAATCCTGGTGTCTGCAAATCCTAGCTCTTACTGGAAGTGCTGGGAAGTGAGGTGCCAGGGCCCTGTTGGTAAATCCTAGCATGCACCTGTCTGCCCCTCTAGAAACACAGTGATACTTAAGGTTGCGTCCCTGCATGCCACTGGCTTTTAGTGGGAGCTGGCTGCTTAGTCACGCAGGCGAGCTGTGACAGTGCCATGTGGATACGCATTTGTGGATAGAGACCCTAATCCTGTAGTGCACGCTGCAGAGAATCGTTCTGGTTCCACTGGAGTCCTTTGAAAAGGAGTAGCTTGCTCTGGGAAGCCATGCCTCTACAGTGGCTCTGTGCATGGGATGGCTTTCCATTCCCCCTTCTTCCTGTGCCTGGAGGAGAGCTGATGAACCAGAGTGATCTCCAGGAAGTCATTCCAGCCTGCTTTGCAATAGTTCTCTCCAAGTGGTTGGTTTGGTAAACTAGCAATAGTGGCAGGCATACTGAGCGCACAGTTTCCTGAAGGAAAAACAGATACATCCCTTTAATATGAAGAGTTATTTTATGTGTTTCTGTTTTGAAAATGAATTTTTGCACTGTTCTGGAAGCTGGACAGAATAGTCCTGGAAGCACAGAGAAACAGGAATAGCAAACGTGCAGCATGAGTGCAGCATTTGAGATACTGTCCCACTGTGCAGAGGCAGACCTGGAGACTCCACCTTGGCTCGTTGAGGTAGAGTTGCTGAAACAATCCTCTGTATATAACAGATCTTGGTGTTTGTTTTGCTGTCTTTGTAATAAGCCATTTATGAATCACTGTTTTAATTATTCATCTAGCCTCAAAGATTGAGAAATAACATTTAATGAATTCATGCACTAATATTTTTCCATCAATAACTGAATAAATTACTGGGGGCAAGCCATCCACTTCCATTTGAGGTGTGTGACCGTTCAGTCCTTGGCTCTTTGCTCATGCTGAAGGGGCCAGCTGCGTGGGTAATGGATCTTGTGACCTGGATTTCTGTCCGTCAGCAGCTGGATTGCACCATCAAGGAATTTCACATAGGCTGTTTGCACGGGGGTTGGGTGGAGCAGCGTAATGAGGCCTGGGGAAGAGTAGAGCAGATAGGCAATGGTGTGGTATCATCCAAAATATTTTCTTGTTTGTTTTCTTAGTGCACCTGTGCTTGTGGCAGAGGTTAATGCTTCAGCCACTGGTATCCCTTCCTGGCTGAGCTACCTGTGTTTGCAGGTTCCTTCTCCCAGTTCGATCCAAATGAACTGAGTTCTTTGCGGTGGTAACTCTGTGCTAACCTAGCTTGCTTCAACAAATTCATGTGAGTAGGTGGGTTGACAGCTTCTGGGGAGGCAATTTCAAGTAGGAGACAGAGCATTCGGGGGGAGGTGGACTAGATGACCTCTAAAGGTCCCTTCCAACCCAAACCATTCAATGGTTCTTTGATGCCTGGGGAGCTGTGACTGGAGAGCTCCCTATGCCTTTTCTTTTGTAGGCAATGTAAGAGCGCCAGCTTTGTGTTTAATCTTTTTTTCTTTAAAAACTTCCTTGCAATTTAAGTTCAGCTCTCCATTTAGAGCAAGCATTTGCATTTCAGCCTTTGGAACCTGCTTGCAGCCGGAGCCGCTAGCAGCGTTTGCAGGCTGACACCTCAGCTAATACTCGGCCTCTCATCAGTTCTGTGGCATTTTGGGAAGGGAGATTAAAACACTTGGGAAAACTGGTATAGATGAGTGGGTGAATCGAATACAAATTGGATCGGTCCAACCTGTAATTGTTGAAAGATATGTTCACCTCTATTGCAGACAGGACGCTTTCAGGGCCTTGCACTTCCTGGACAGGGTTACGTGTGTCGGGTGACAACCAAGGGCATTCGCTGCTGACATAAACCAGTGGTATCTTGCAACTGAATGGGTCAGGTAACTCCTTGCTGGCAGGTTAGGAATACATGCTGTAGTTTGTACCCTCTCGTGTTACTAGGCCTTCTCTGCAGATTTAGGCTTGACTCGCCCATATGCAGTAGATCAGTTGCTCGCTGGCAGCAGCTACATAGTTCATGTGTGTGAGCTTGAGCAGTTGTCCTGAAAAGTCTGATACGGGCTGTTGGGGTTCTTAGGTTTCACTGCGTCTGTCTGACCAAACGACGCCGGAGATTTGTTAAAGATGTGGCTGCTGAACAACCTACTTTACTTTTTAGAGGGTTGCAGTCACTTAAAGTGAGGGATCAGAAATATGTGAAATGTGTTCCTCTTCCAGACTTTTATTTAGCTAAGTAGATCACATGAAACTAGACCACCCTCCCCAGCTTTTCAGATGCTCTTGTTGCACAGAGACTCAAGTTTGTTTTCAGAACCCGGTGAGGGTTTTGCCTTTTACTCGGGCTCAGCTTTCTGAGTCACTTCGGGAAGTTTTATTATGTTTTCTTCTTGGTAGGGAGTCCCTCCACTGGGAGCTCAAACAGTTGCTCCCTTCTGTGTAGAAGTATAGTCTGTCCCAGCAGGCAGTGCTGATAGACCTGAACTCCACGTGTCCCACTGCAGCTCCAGGAAATTCCACAAAAGTGTTATAATGTGTCATTGGGAGCTATTGTGCTGTTTCCCAGTAAGATTTAGCTCTAAACTGGACCTTGTACCCAGAAAATACATGCTTTTGTTGAGATATAACACACTGCATCAGGGTATGCGCGGGTGAGCTTTCAAGACAGAGGGAGCACAGTGGAATCTCCAAAACACTTCATGATGGGAGCAGAGGACTCGCTGCAAAGTGAGTTAAGAGCAAAGGTTCGACAGAAGGTAAATTAGAATTTTTGTTCTGCGTCTTTTACCTATCTTTGGGAGCCCTGCTCTGCCACTTCTGTAAAAGGCAGAATTATTGTGCTTTCATGTCACATTTGTGTGTGTTGTTTTTAGCTGAAAGTTACTACAGCCCACCCTTCAGGCAGCTGATCTGCAGGATCACAGCGGAGTATCAGAGCCCACATCTGGAATAGTATGTCCAGTTTCAGATTCCCCAGCATAAGAATTACATTGATATGTACTGGAATGAGTCCAGTGAAGGGCCACTAGGGCAATTAATGTGACAATGGGGGATGAGGAGAGACAGAGAGAGGAATTGTTTTCTTCCTTCTGGAAGAGAGGAGGCTACGGGGGAGTCTTATTGCTGCCTGTAGCTACCTCATGGGTAGGGGGGGTATAGACAAGGTGCTGCCAAACTCTTCTTGGAAATGCACAATGAATGGGCCAGGGCAAAGGATACAGATTGCAACAGGGGAAATTCCAAGTAGATATAGGAAAAACTTCTGTACTGTGAGGATGGTCAAACACTGGAACAAGGGCT
>VZTV01017213.1:2917-14993 GCA_013400875.1 Anhinga rufa | reverse complement strand
AAAAAAATACTTGATCGCATTGCTGCCCCCATTAGGTGAGATAAATCCATATCCCTCAAGCTCATGCCCCTCTCCTCCAAAGGATTTGTAATGTTTAGCCCAAATTCAGTTAAACAAGAACCCCAGTGCACACCCTGCTCAGAGGTATGATAAGAAAAAGTCTTCAGTATGAAATCAGGTAAAACTCTGCCTGTTTCAAATATGCTTTGACCCAAGCTCGGAGATCTAAAGCCCAAAGAAATGCTCACACGCACATGTTTGAAGTGAAGCTGCTATTGATCACCATGCCGTAGGGATAGCATACTCATGCTTGACCACCATAATTTCCTCATGATGTATTTGCTTCATCTCTCCTTGACTTCTGCAGGCAGGGGCAATGTCTTTAGAAGTACCACCTGGGAACTTCATGTTAATTAGTCATAAGCTTACATAAAACTCTCAGGTGGAGACAGCCAAACCAGATCAAGTATTTTTTTTTTTCACTCAGAGTAAGAACAAAAACAGCTAAGAGCACTAAATATTAAAGGGATTAAAACTGAAATTTTCTGATCTTTTAAGGATTCACATAAAGCCTGGTCTGGAGTTGCAACCTTACATCCAGATTTGGATCCATATCTGCCCCTAAACTTAGCATAGGATATTATATGTTTGATTTTTTTTTCTCTTGAAATTTAAAATTCCAAGAAAATGTTGGCAGAATCTTCACAGATTTCTGAAGTCTGCATCTTTGCTTTATGTTTAGGCCTTTCTCAATCCTTTTATTTTTTTGCTTTTTCTTCAGCTGAGCTGAAGTAACTCAGATTAACAACGCACACTCTATTTAATTGGCTTCATATGGTTCTATTTTAACATTTGGATTAGAATAATATTTCAGAAAATGACTGCTATTATTTTTTTAACAGATGGTGAAAGATCCACCAACATAGGAAGTGAGTCACAAGTTG
Source organism: Anhinga rufa (assembly GCA_013400875.1). NCBI lineage: Eukaryota > Metazoa > Chordata > Aves > Suliformes > Anhingidae > Anhinga > Anhinga rufa. The sequence goes on along the minus strand of VZTV01017213.1, from coordinate 14,049 downwards.
TACTGTAAATAATAAATAATAATAATAATAGTTCTGCTGACAGTGTAACAAGGGCTCCGATTTGCTATCACACAGGAAAGCTAATAAAGCAAAGTGGAAAGCGCCTCAGAAATCTTTTGTTTTAATTAGCAATGAACAAATTCATTCTGCCAAATGCTGAACCCACTGGAACACTGGTGGCTTCGCATTTTGCTTAGGAGACAATTTGAAACAGAAAGGAGGAGTTGGAGGGGACAGCCAAACTCTAATGAGAAAATACAGTACATGCATCTCCAGCTGGGCTTCTTTCAGGGCCATTTCACAAGTGGGGAAGTAAAAAAAAAATGCTGAAAAAATAATAGTGATTACAATATGAATTCATGCATGTCTCCAGAGCAGTGGCATTTGCTCAGTACCAGCCCCCCAGTACAGTCTATTTCCCTTTAAAACACCCATGTGTAAGTATCCTTTCTTATCGTATTTGCTCATGGTCTGATGCTGCACTTCATCCTGCAGCCGCCTGAGTGGATTTGCACATGTTCTTCCCACAAATGCACCACACAGGCTTAGAGCAGCTNGTTCGGCAAGTCCTGCCACAAAACCCTGCACACTCCCAAAGGGCTGAGGAGGATCGGGGCGAATGGCCCCCAATAGAAAAATTCAGCCTGCTCACAGATGGACTATTCTGAGGTTCCCCATGGTGTGGGTGGAGATATCAGGCGGTGAGATACTGGGTCCAAGCCTGTATTTCTGCCAGCTTGTAGATGGCTTTCAATAGGCATGGTCTGGTATGTTTGTCATGCATCTTTGGGCAAGCAGGTGAAGTACAATAGGTTCTGGGCTAAAGAAGACGTTATCATGGCCCTACTGCAAGGGAAAAGGGCTATCGTGCAGCAAGCTGTGCTCTACCCAAGTAACACCTATACATCACAGCTGGCTCCAGAGATGTTCAGCCATATCACTGAAGAGCATCTACTATATCATTTAGATCTAATGGTCTATATAATTCCTTTGGTAGCTGGACACCATGGTAATTGATTCTGTAGACAAAGAGGTGAAAGAATAGATGTACATACACAAGACCTTGGCAGAAAATAGTGTTTGGCAAGCTAACAACTCTGAGTCTTTGCCATGCCCTCATTTCTTCCATGTCTGTCTGATTGTCATTGTAGTGAATAAAATTTTTACAACCTGTGAGAGTTTTGGTTGTCTGATGCTAGCAGAGAAGGGACCAAATACACACAGCACTGCCCACTCCTGTTGTTGGTTCACAGTCGCACTGTGGTTCTCTGACAGTGGGCTTAAAAAAAAATCTCTGCTTTTTGAAAAAGCTGGATTTTCTTTCTTGGCTCAGGAAACAGAACAAGGAAATGTAGGCCAGATTTTTACAGCCCTGCCACCAACTTTTCTTGGCAAAGAAATAGTCTCAAGTTTTATCCATAGGAGATTTTTTGACAATATGACCCTTCTTTTCTCCCCAAGATCTTGCAACTTCAGAAATTACTTTGGGGATGAAGTCAACATGAAAAGGGTTTCATTACTTTAGAACTCTCCAGGTTTGCTTAGCTGCTGCTGGTAAGAGTCACAAGCAGCTTCTAACCCACCTTTGCTTGTCAGAGCTCACTCCATCCTTTATCATGCTGAGAAACTGGAATAGAATGGAAACAGCAGAGATGCTCACTGTCCATGAGGAGCTGTATGGCTGAATTACTGCAAGCAGCCAAGGAAACTGTGACCAATGTGCCACAAATATCTGCAGCTTCCCTTTCTAGACTACAGAGCAAAGTGGAGCTCTACTAAGGAACATTTCCTTTATTATAAATGATTGATGTCCCTCACATTGCCGGAGATCAACAAAGGACCCTTCTCTAAGCTAGGTTGTCTGACATATAGTGGCTGCTTTCTTACAACCTTTTGTAGACAGAGAAACATAAATTATTTGTTCTCTTTCTTTGCTGTGCACAGTAGCATCTGGACCTATTCCACCAGTTGCCTGTCTGTCCAGCTACCTTATATCTACATAAAACTACCTACTGCCATAGTACCTGAGTGACTCCTGTATAAAACTGACAGGAGAAAAGAAGTCCCATGAGACTTGAGAGATAAAGGTAAGGAGGAACAGAGGTAACCTGGACGAGTTAGGTTGCAATACAACACCAAGCTGCTGAAGCCTCACTATCCACAGGTATGCCAAGCCCTGATATGCTCTTTCTGTGCAGTACAACTCAACATCTGAACTCTAACAAATTCTCTGCAATTCACTCTGCAAATTCATGTTTGATGGGACATCAAGGGCTCAAGCCCACAATGAGCTTGTTATCTCCTTCAGTGATTGAGTGCTTTAGATTTCCCCAGTAGGGACTCATTCTGACTAGATGTAGGTGTCATTCTCTACATCGGAGTTAATCATCTGGACTCCCTTCATCATCAAGGGAGAGAAATAGCACACCTTGAGCATGACTCATCTGACTTATTAGATGTGTCCCTTATGCACATCCAGGGTGCAAGTAATCACCTGTCCTGTATAGCTGCCGAGATGAAGAGGAACATACATTTGGAAAAATTCACAACAGGTTAAGCCTGTGCCAGATTTTGACACTTACTCTATCCTTACCCCAGAGCCTATCTCAGAAGGTATCTGAATTTCTGAATTCCTCTCATAATTAATTCATAGTTAATCTTGAATAGGTGTGATTTTAATAATCATTCAGTAGATCTAATACTGCAGAATTGCCGCACCATTGAACTTGAAATTACATGAGATGAGACAGCTATTTAAATAATGGCCTCTTCTGAGCTTGGGTATTTGGTTTTTTTTTGTTACAGAGATAACCAGAAGCAGTAAGTTGCTGTCATGATGTTACACCATTTCTGCAGCCATGTAGCCAAGCCATTAATATATTTTAGTGAGTTACTATCTACCTGGGAAGCTACTTGCCTATTTATCTGCAGTTTCACAAATGATAAGAAGAAAACGTCTATTCATTGCTTAGAGCTTTCTACTGTAGAAATAAAAATATGATAGTGGCTGCTCTTTGTATTTATTAATCAGCTATAATGGAGTAAAATATTGAGTTTTAAATGACTTTGTACATTAGATAGTTAATGATCATCTCAATTAGCTGTACTTCCCCCACAAATCTTTTTAATGAAGCTATGTGCTTCTGGTCCAAAGTTGGGGACAATATTCATACAATGTGCACTAACTCAGACATTGTACATGTCATGTAAAATACTTTTGGTGTAGCTTTACTCATTTAACTGAAGCCAATCTGGGATAAACCTTCTGCTCTCCTCAAGTTTTTTGAACTTTTCACCATCAAAATGACTGATGGATTACAATGAGTAAATAAGTGGAGATTTAATACAAGCTATAATTGAGGAAATATCTTTAAAGTGACTTAGCAACTGAGAAAATGACTAATCATGACTAATAATGACAAATAATCAAATAGCAATACATCTGGGGACACAAAGATATTCAGGTTTCTTTAAAGTATCTTATGTTGCAGCCATACCCAAGCCCCTCTGGAAATCAGAAAATGGAGATTTGTCTTTTCAAGTTTATTTTTGCCCACACAATTCATATAAATGTCCATATGAACTGGAGGATAAGCAAAGGTACAAAATTTAGGAGTGTCCTTAGGATGATTTTGCCTAGGTTGCTTATAAGAGTTTCAGTGCCATTTGTCAATGGAGATACATAGCCTAATCAATTTTAGTTTAAAAGTCTCCTATATTGCAGTGATTTGGTTCCATAAGTTTATAGCATGTTCCAGACATCTTATTTGCTACAATAACAGACAGTAGAACCACTTTTTCTTATGCCACCAGTGATATATTACAGCGTATTATCCCATGGGATTTATACATAGGTATTTTCCTCCACCTCATTAGATTCACCCTCTTGACTTTTTATTTCATATTTCAGATTGTTTTCTGCCATCGAGTCCATCTGTTGGCCTGTGGCTCGCTGTAGGCTTTGGGTTCCTCTTTGGAAGACTTGGTAGGAAAAGGATGAAAAACAGCAGAAAACGCCAATTCTACGACCAGAAATGTGTGTGCGAGGAGAAGGATTAACTGGATTACCCAGATGGACCAAACAATTTCTAGCCCAGCCATATGTACAACCCACAGTATGTGTCCAGAAGTGAAAAGATTTTTCAGCTGAGTCAGACAAGGCCATATATCACTATGAAAAGATTATAATTAAGGAGGGAGCTTCACAGTCCTACATCATTACAAGAAGTCATGTGCTTCAGTTTGCAAGCAGCCACAAGAAGGGTCAGTTCAGAGCACTCTGAAGAGGAACTGGTGAAAGATACTGGATGAGGAAAATCCTGGGTCTGGACTAGGAAGAGTAACTACAGAAGACACTTCTGTGCACCCCTAGTGGGGTGGTGGCTGAGTGGTCCACCATTGCAAAAATGTAATAGCCTGGGCTATGTTTGAATCTCTTTGGTGTCATCTGGGGCACTGATTCTCATGAGCACCTGTTCTTTTGGCAGTTAATTGCTAGATCATTTAAGACATGCTTCCTGGGATGACCTGCCATTCTCAAGACACTTAAAAGTGATCCCATCCAAGGAAGAGAAATTTTGATGTTCTTCAGGAAAACAGCACAGCTCAGTCACTGGGATTTGCACACCCCACAGTCAAAAAGCTGGTCTATTTTATATTAACCTCAGACACTAGTTAATTTAGAAACCATTAGCATCTCCATGGTAGGATCAGGATTTATTACATTTAAGACTGTGACTGGAAGAGGTGGAGTTTCTACCCTTGTTCCATATGCATCCTGTGACTGGCAACAGGAATAGCCCCATCCCCACAGTCCAACTAACAAAATAATCACCTTGCAGAGGTTCTGCAGACCTCAGGGGAAGAAAAAGGATCAATAATTTGCTTCAGGACTTTTCTTTTTCTCCAGTTGGCCCATCCCCAACCCAGCCCTAGATCAGTTTCCTTCCTAGGTCTGCTTTATCCTTAAGGGAAAAAATAAAGATGGCATTTTTCAGAGCTTCAGCTGCATCTGACTCCAATGCATAGACTTACGCCATCTTCCCCCACCTGCCCCCAGGTCTCTGGTACCCATCTAGGCTTCAGGCCCTTGTGTGGTATTTAGCAGAGTGATGTCTCCCGGTGGGAAGGACTCTGCTATGGAGTATTGGAATATGGCAGCAGGAGGAGAAACGGCACAGGAGAGAGCCTTGACTTAGAGAGATTTTCATCACCATGTGCCACCAGCCGTGACCCCTTGTATGACGAGCCAAGGGGCTTTTCTGATTCCAATTCTGATTTGATAAGTGGAGGGAAGCATTGGTTTTTATAGCCCCATTGAACATAAACATTGATTTTTAAGGCCTAATCGTCTGCTGCAGCTGAACAACATCCAAGGATTTTTATTATTATTTTTGTAGCTGAAATTGATCAGCTAGAGAAGGGAGGAATAAAAAGGAAGCAGAGAAACAGCTGCAACTTAGTTTTTTGTGTTGCCCAGGCAAGGATGCTGCCGCTCTGTCACTCACACAGCCCCCACTCTGCTGGGATGCTGCCGGCAGCCAAGGATGTGCTGCTGAATGAGCCCTTGTCAGCTGCCATCCTCGCTGGCTGGCTCACTCATAGCTCCTATTTAGCTTCCTCGCTGGCTCCCTCATAAATATTCACACCACACAGCCAGCGGAAGACATTGTTTTTTCCTTAATTTCCATATTCAGCATGACATCAAAAATGATTCAGAGAGGGGATCAGCAGGGGCTGTGCATCCAAGGAAGAGGACAAGAGAGAGCAAGGTATATGTGTTGGGTGGAGGTAGGGGAAAGAAGACAAGAGCACGCAGCAATGAGGGAGACAGGGAACAAGGTGAGGAGCATGATGGAGGTAACGAAAGAGAGCTGGGGATTAACTTGGTCGAACAATCACAGCAAAATGAAGCTGTTCCCATTCATAACCCAGGCGATCCATGTCCTCATCAGGAGGTTTTCATAAGTGATTAATGGTTAATTTGTTAAAATTCAATGAAATCTTGTTTCCTCTCTTTAAATTAGAATTCAGGGAGAGAGGGAGAGAGAGACAGTCCCAGTCATCCCCTGCTGCTTCTCGACAGAATATAATTCATCTGCCAGAACTGGCTATTGCTGTAAAAGGATTACAAATAAAATAGAAACATAGCCCAGGGCAACAGCCATGGAGCTCTGGAAGGCTCAGCGGAGGCAAAGGGGCAGAGGGGAGACCTCGAACCCCTGAGTGCATTGGCAGGCAATCTTTGGAATAAAGCCAGAATCAGCATGGTCGAATCATGGGCAGTTCAGTCCTACGCCGAATCCTAATCTCCTGCCACGGGACATGATTTCTACTGCTAGCATTTTGATAAGGAAGGCCCAGGATGAGCCACTAGCACTGAAAATGCATGGGGGTGATTTCTATGCATAGCATCCATAAATGTTTGGGAGACATGGGCACCAGTTTATGAAGCACAATGGAAGAAGCATTTTATGAGGGGGGGACACACATTGGAGATTGGACTACTTTTGTTCCTTCCTGCTTTATTTCACTAGTGAGACACTTTGCTAATGGTATGTAACCACTGCTTATATAGATAAAAATATATATAATTGGGTGTGAGCCATTACAGAGACAACCTTACTTCAGCTGTCAGACTAATTTGCTTCTATATAAAATCATTATCCTCATGAGATATTTCAGTGTATCTCAAGCCAGTGAATCTGACATTAGATGTTACGTTCCAAACCACAGACCTTGCCCTTATTTGCCTGAGAGAGAGAACATCAAAGATTCATAGGTTCCATTGATAGAAAGAGATTTAGTCAACAGCACTCTAATGGTAGGCATTGCAACACATAATTCAGTACCTTAGGACTGTCTCTTAGACAGACATCCAGGCTGGAGAGAACGCCAGTGAGAAATAGCAAATTCTCCACATCCCATGGTAGATTTCCTATTAATTAATTAATACTTTTTAAAAAAAAAAAAAAACAAAACCATACTTCATTTTCTCCTCAATTCAGTTCCATGTCCATTACAAACCATGTGATGTTGCTACAATGTCTGCTAGACTGAAAAAGACTCTTTTACTGAATTTTCTAAATATAAATGGAAGGGCTTTTATCACTTAAGACTTTAAAACATTTTGAAAATATTTTCATTCTAATTTTAGAAGAAATCTTAGGGTTTTTTCACATTTTCTTCTGTAATTTTACGGCATATACAGAAAATTTAATTGTTTCTATTTGACTGTTAAGCTGAAATGCATCAGTGCAAACTCCTAGTGAACTTTCAGGATTCCTTCTTTTTCCAGGGACTGTTTCAGCAGACATTCAGCTACTAATTTCTACTAACTTGTTTTGCTAAACTGTAATCTGTTTATCTGAAAATTCTCAACCCACTCCATTTGAAAGCTCTGTCTTATATACATCTTCATATTGGAAAAATCATGGGAAAAAACTTTAAATTACCATTATTTTTCAGATGACACCTCCAGTTCAGTTACATGGCTTCTCCCCACCATCTAACTAGAAAAAAAAATGCAATCGCTTTCAACTAGTGTTGAAAGCATGAATGTAATACACCTCTGTTGCTATGAAAAACACAAAAAGAGCATTAGTGCACTTGGTGAGCAACACATAAGATTATTGCAGTGACACCAAGGCCTGTTTATGTGGTTTAGGTACATTATAGTGAACAACAGTATTGAGGTTTATATTTTCATGCCATCGAGAACCCAGCCTTTAATTATGGTGGAAGAGGTAGTCTAATTCTATTCCATAATTATAAAAGATTAAAAATCTTTCTTTGAAAATACCCTTCTGAGTGAACTTTTTAAAGATTCTTCCCTGCAAATTATGAGATTTTCTTTTTGATTATCATAGGGGAAGAAACACCCTTCTTAATAAGTTTATAGGTACTGGGACACTTTCAGGTTAGCTGTAAGTGAAATAAAAGCTGAATTTATTCAGACATTGAAAAATTCTTCTGATGTTTTGTGGGTTTTTTTCTTGGTGACTGAGAGTACTAAGTGATTTTCATACACTTAATGGCTTAAGATACACTTGTCTTTGCTTTTATGCAGTGCTATCACTGTATAAAGGCCCAACACTTTGATTTAGCACAGTTTTTGGACAGTGATGCATTTCCACTACAAGGAAAGGTGAAAAAATTAGATCCTCAGTTTACTAACTGCAGAAGTATACCCTGAAAAGTGTTGCTCTTCCAACCTATAGGTGTTATGCTGTCTTGCATTACAGTTTCCTGTGCCATTGTATCTTGTAATTGCCATTTCCCCAGTTTTTCCTATCTGTATTTTTGCTATTTCTGCTAAGACCTATGACAAGAGGTTGCAATCAAGATTGAGACCCTACTGTGCCAGACACAAAACAAAACCTTGTAAGACCCTGTCCTTGTCCCCAGTAGGCTGAATGCTGCAGAGGAAAAGCAGACAAATAGTCAGAGGCAATCAAGAGGTGGAGAGATAGTACATGGCTCATTTACAGTCTTTTGGCAGGTCACAGTCAAACCATTAAACCCTGTAACTTCTACCCTACCTCTCTCTGATGCCGGATTACACTGAATTACACATGTGTGAGAAACACTAAAAGGACTAGAAACACAGAATGGAAAAGGAGTGTGTGGGTGCTCAACATAGTTATTGTTTGAGTCACAATGTATTTGGTCTCTGAACAGGGATTTAGAGGCCTAAAACTTCCAAGCTTGGAAATGTTGACCCTTCATCTTGTGAAATGTTCTGGCTTTTGTGAGTTTACAGCATCCACCTGAACTCTGCATTTAAATAAATGTTTGTGTTTAATGATTACTCCTTATCTCTTCCATACAGTGATAATAAGAAATTGAAAATACTTCTGCTGTATTGCATGATCCATTGCACCTGGGCATCAACTTTCAAGAAATGACATTTCCTAAATACTGCTCATTAAGATTCACAAGCACCTTGTGATACATATAAATCTTATTAGCCCTAGATTAAAGATGGGTACCTGAATAAGACGCCTGTAGAGTGATTCTCTAAAGAGGAGCACAGCAAGAAAATGTCAGAGCAATGAATGGCATGCAAACATTTTCTTTCCAGTTCCTTTTAGACAATATCCCCATTGAATCCAGCGAGAAGTAAGACACTATATCCAATACTCAGCTCACTCAAACTGACATAGACATAGTAAATTCACTGGAGTTATGCTGATTTACACCAATACAATAGCCAGTCCATCATACTTATTCAAATTTAAATATTTTCCTCTTCTTTGACTTAATCAGAGTTGTTTTCCCCCTGGAGCATCAATAATGAAATAGTTGAAGTATTTATTTATTGTAAATTCTCGCTTTAATCAAGTGATTCTTCAGTGGACCTCGTTTAGCCTTGAAGTAATTGTTTTACTGATGCTTCAGCATAAAGAGATTGGACAATTCCCGATTAATAAGTTTCAAAATGTATTGTCTAGAACATGCAAGAAGAGCATCACTCTTAAAAATATGGCCACATGGATGACAGAGTATCTAGGCTGTGGAGCATATATAATTGTGCCAGTGGAGCTAGAATTAAAAGCTTGATCATTTTTCTCCTGTTTGTAGCAGGATCCACCTGGCATTACAGCAGAGGTTGATTGTCAGTGAGAATTCTCCTGCTTCCTCTTAATGAGTTTTCCACTCATTAATATTTGCATTATTCAAATCAATGACAACAAGGTTAGAGGCTTCCCACTGGTTGTTGCAACAATTTGGATTGATTGACGAGTTTTCAGAGAAGAGTGAAAGGAGTGAGAAAAAGATAAGAAAAAGCAGTGTACAGTCCTTGGAAATATCGGCCAATGGAGGAAGAAGGCAGAGATCATTTTCGTTGTGAGAGACATATGTCCCACGAAGGTTGAAAGAGATGAAAGGAGAGAGGTTAGAGGCCATGTAGTAACTCTGATTCTTCCTGGCCAGGGCTAGGAAATTTAATAGAATCAAAAGACATAAAAGAGGACCCAGCCAACAGAGTGCACACAGTGGTGCCACATAATTGCAACAGAGTGAGAGTCACCAGGAATAGCTCCCTGGGGCTCAAGCTGACAGTATGTATGTATAAAAGAGGGAGCCTCCCTGAGTTCGAAGTCCTTCTCTGCCAACAGAGTGCCAAGCTGTTGAGCTGAGACATTTGCACTTTCACCCAACACTGTGTTTTCTGCACACTCCTGCAGGGGTGCAGGTGTCCTGCAAAGGCAGCTCCATCCTTTGCAATGGGAGGGAAGGGGAGCTGAATATTGCCATTCCTCAGCGATCTTCCCTCTGAGATCCTTCCTTCCTTCTTGGGACTCCTCAAAATGGCCATGTAGAGGATAGAATCAAAGGAAAGCCAAGTTTTGTCTTTCCAGTAAATTTTTTTGAGGTTTCTTTTGACAGTTTGATGATGTCCAAGAAAAACTCATTAAAAGTTTCCTCTTCAGTCTGTTTCTGCTGAAAGTCCTGACCCTTTCTCATTTGCTATAAATTTAGCTCCAGGACAGGACCTGTAAAACAACAGTGAGTCATGACCAAATGGCTAGTATCACCAATGCTACATACCAGTTTGGGGGAAGAAGGTGTAATATCTACAAAAAGTGTGTAAGCAATGAACTGGTCATTTTAGCAATTTTGGTAATGTCATCTGGCAGGGTCCGATAACTTGTTTCCTTTGTGTGGATAAGGGCATAAGGAAAGTGTCAGTCTCATCTTTGCTTAGCTGAATCACTGTCTTATCACAGCTTTTATAGCAGTCTGATAAGGCAAAACTGATGCGTCATATGGCCAAACTTTGCATTGCAGCAATTGTCCCATTCCCCGTTTCCAGGGAATTTCATTAATTTATGTTGCTTGTCATTCTTACCGTCCCTAGGCATTTAAGACAGCAACAGAAACAAACACCAAAACTAAAATCCCACATACACATTGAGATTCAGAGATACTGCCTTGCAGAAAAGGAGGCAAGTGTGCTGGCTCATTAAGACTGGGTATTTTCCTAATGGGAGTTTCCTACACCTTTGCTTGCTTTTCCACCCATCAAGATGCAGTTTTAGCTACTCAATGCAGTCAACATGATTTTGAAGGCACTCTTACATGCTGCTTCACCACCTGCTGGAGGTTGAAGAAATTAGTAACAAATA
>VZTV01017204.1:0-10145 GCA_013400875.1 Anhinga rufa | reverse complement strand
ACTGGTGCCTGGGGTTGTTCCTCCCCAGGGGCAGGACCTTGCACTTGCTTTTGTTGAATTTCATGAGGTTCTCCTTGGCCCAGCTCTCCAGCCTGTCCAGGTCCCATTGGATGGCAGCACAGCCTTCCGGCGTATCAGCCACTCCTCCCAGCTTAGTATCATCAGCAAACTTGCTGAGGTTACACTCCATCCCTTCATCCAGGTCGTTGATGAATATGTTGAACAGGACTGAACCCAGTACAGACCCCTGGGGGACTCCACTAGTCACTGGCCTCCAGCCAGATTCTGCCCCATTGACGACAACTCTCTGGGTCCTGTTGTTGAGCCAGTTCTCAATCCACCTCACTGTCCACTCATCCAACCCACACTTCCTTAGTTTGTCAATAAGGATGTTATGGGAGACAGTGTCGAATGCCTTGCTGAAGTCAAGGTAAACAACATCCACTGCTCTCCCCTCATCAACCCAGCCAGTCACCCCATCATAGAAGGCTATCAGGTTGGTCAAGCATGATCTCCCCTTGGTGAATCCAGGTTGACTACTCCTGGTTTCTTTTCAAAATTGCATTCTTTTAATATTGTGGCAAAGGAAAAATACCAAAATCTAGATCTGCAAAGGGAAGGAGTAGAAAAAAGTGCAGTGTAAATTTAATCTCTGGATTCTTCCATGACACTCAGGTAAGCCTGGATATATCACTTAACCCTTGGCCAGAGAAATTCTAATGGCAGAAAAATTTGTAAGTGAATTCTGTAAGAGAATCCATAGTGTAGAAAAGATACGGGTGTTGTCATTGCATTCCTGCTGAACTCCAGTATTTATAAATTTTACAAGTTCTGTGCCTCAGTTTCTCCATCTGTCAGATTTTTATTTTGTTTCTTTTTTGTTTTTACACAGAGAGTAAAAACTCTCCTTTAATTAATCCTTTAATTAATTATTTAGTGGTTTTAAAACTACATCTTTGGATACAACATGATATAACACTACTAAATATTATTATGTCAACAGGTAATTAGAAGGCCAGAAAGCACATGTCTGAGATCATAATATAAAATTGGAAAAAAATGCAGGCTGTGCTATCTATGAAAAGAAAGACACAAAAAATCCCCAATGGGAAAAAGAGAATGATTAAAAAAAAAAAAAAGGCAAGTAGCTTCCTTGCTATTAAAGGACTTGTGCTTTAAAAAAGCTGGGTCTCCTCCTCTCATGCTTCCTAGGATGATACTTGCACTGCAGTAATCAAAACAAGGAAGCAGATGGACAGGCAAAGTGGTACTGCAGCTGCTGCAGAAGATGACTATAATAATAATGTTGACATCAGTAATAGTAATTAGTACACTGACTGTAGAGTGGATGATTTGTTCTCCTATCTTCTGGTGTGGGCATACTGCCCTAGCGAATAGGTATATGTTAGTACCTTTAGTTTGTTTTGTTCATTTGCTCAGTTTGTTAATGAAATTGAATACAATAAAGAAAATCCAACTTTTCTTCCTCTCCAGAACACTTGCTGAGGAAAACCTGTTGTTTCAGTTTGGATTAATAGGAGGTGGAATCTTCATTAGTAAAGGACAAAATACCAATATCTTATGTATATCTATTTTCAATGTACACAGCAATTCATACTCTCCCATATAACCATCTGTACATACACTCTTGAATTTCAGCAGCATGTAGTACTTGTCTGGTTTTGTCTAAACAACAGCTCTACTGTTTGGTGTGACTTTACCCATCTGCAGGCTGGTGCCATACCTTCTTCAAGGGGCACCAGAACAAATCGTATAACTGTGAGAAGGGCCAAGAAAAACACTGTGCTACGCTGAGCCATCTCAAGTAAGAGAAAAGCAAAGCATCAGTGCTATCAGCAGTACCATGTCATGCTGAAAGAGTTCTGGTAGCATCAGAGAAGGGTGTACCACTACTCCTTAGCTGCCTCACTGAGAATGACAACTTGGTGTTATACTACACCAAAACAGGTGTTGAAGAGCAAACTAAATGGAAGAGTGATAACTGTGAAGAAACAATTAGATGGATTTTATTTGGGAAATACAATTTGTCACTTAGATGCAATCCTGCAGTACGAAGTTTGTGGGAAGGAAGGGTAATGGGAGAGAACATAGGATGTGCTTAGCATATGACAACCCAAAAGCCTTTTGTTTTATTTTCTAATTAGTTTTTCCTTACTCTGCATCTAGCTTCTATTGAGATTCATTTTCCCTGTTCATTTATTCTCCAGGATGATAAAAGATTTCCTTTGGCTTTCCTCTATTATCATTCTCGACAACTGGAAAAACTGTGTCCCATTTTCAAGCGCTGTTCTACAAAAAGGAAGAATGAAAGTGACAAGCACAGGTTCAGGGCATGAGCCACTCATGAACACTGAAAGCTCATTTATCTAAGCTTCCTTTCCATCCAAACTCTTGCTGAGCCTCCCAGAGTTCATCCTTCTGGCTCTATGTTTCTCCTTTAACATGCTGTTCTACTGAAGGGCTCCACCCCAGCAGCAATAGATATTCTTTGCCAGATCAAACTTTTTAATGACGAAAATACATTAAAAGCCTATAAGATTTTTAAATTGTTTTGGTTGTTTGGGTTTTTTTATTATTTTAATTTTAACAAGCTTCTCTTGAAGCTTGAAGTGCCTCATAGAAAAGTGATGTTCTGTGCAACATCTTCTGGAGATGGGCTTAACAGACAGATGAACTTAAATGCTGTACGTAACCTTCATTACTTGCTTTCACTATTGAGAAGACCACATTTGCATATGAAGAGTTTCCTCAACATATTTCAAAAATTAAATTCATGTAAATTAAAAATCCAGCCATATACTTGGAAAAGGAGATGTCTGCATAAACACATCTTTTGTTTTTGTTTCCTGATAGCTTCAGTAATTCTGTTCCTAACACTGAAGGAGACCATTAATCAAATTATTCCAAATATGAATAGAAGACAATACAATTGAATGGAAAAGAATAGGTATTCAAAAGAACAGCCATGATTATTTTTCAAGGAAGAAATTGCCAAGAAGCAGAGAAACAGATGGCTGAAAGTGTTAAATGAAGACACTTTTTCCTATGCAAACTAATGGACTTAATTAATTACTCAAATCACATTGTATTTTATGGAATTACATTAATGATCAGTAATAAAAACTGACAGCGGTGCCTTATCAGCTCCCTTTAAAGAAAACAAAAGAAATTATTATAGAAAGAACATGTTTACACACTACGGATGTAACCCACAGACCATAAATATAGCTTTCAATATTAGTTTGACTTTCATCACTTTCCCATTAATTTAACTACAAAATTTTTATGGAACTGTAAAATTGTAAACAAAAGCATTCCTTCATCATATTTTCCTGAACAGAATTATTAAAACATATTCAGCTAAATTAAAACTTTACCTTAACTATTTCCTCTATGAAGCAGACATGTGACACAGGATCTCTTTTCTTTGTCAATACTTTCTGCAAATGTTGCACCTGTAAGAAAGAATTTATTTAGAGAAAAAGTGACATCTAGTATCTTATATGCAAAATTGCATGACTAGACAAACAGAAATTAGCTGCTGAGTACCTGTCCGCAAGCAGCACAGATCTGATCCATGAGTTTCTCCATGTTTGTCCAGAGAGCTGCTCGAAAAGCTGCTGTGTTCCCAGGTGTTGGCATAGCAGCTCTACCAGGGCCACCTAAATGGTTTTTAAAAACACACAACCGCACATTTCAGCTTTCAAATGTGAAAATTAAAATATTAGAAATATAGATCTCTATGCACTCTGACATAAGAATTTTTTATAAAAATCGAAGCAGCCTAAAATGGCTTCAAAACAGAGCTTTGTGAATGGCCTCAGTTGTCCCAACTGAGAAGTCAACTAAACTGAAGTTCAGTGGGGATACTTCACTGTTCATCACTGTTACCTGCTTTACTAATTCAGAACTCCACAGAAACACCAAGGTAATGCCAATGAGCACTGTTGCAGGATGCAATAGCAAAGTGAAATGGCAGAAAAAATAGCTGTGAAAAATATAGGTATTACCAGCTCAGGACTTAAATGCATAGGCAAACTGCAAAAAAAAAGTGATATTCTAGCTGAAGGGCATGCAGCTTCTAAACCATCACTTTCCTTGAGAGAGGCTATATTTCTTTATTATGCTAGTGATTGTGGTTTTGATCGCCCAACTTGTTGCAAAAGTTTTTTTAAAAAAAGTTTTAAATGTTCATATTGCCAAAGTTCAAATTTGCCTGCCTGCCCAATTCCTCAGTATTCTTATCTGAGCCAACATGTGGGAACTAAATGTTTAATAGTGCAACATTGCTTCCTGTTGAATATACTGCTTTGAAACAATTTCCATCTGACAAAGGCTTCACAATGTAGTTTCAGGCTTGTTCCATTGCTTGCAAATAATTTCTACCCATGATCCTCCCACCAACACAAAGAAAGCAGAATTTGGATTCATCTTTCCATGACAAACTGCTAAGAAAATGCTGCAAAGTTGTAAACTAATGAGGACAATTTTCTGGGCAAGTCAGGAAAAAGAGAGAGGGTGGGGAACAAAGGAAAACTTGTGAACCCAGTAACAACAGACAGAGCCAATTTTGGCTTTGCTTTAGATGATTTCTGAGACATGCCTATGTCCACCCTGTACTGGTTAAAGCAAGCAGGGAAACGTTCCTGTAACAGGCTTGGATGTGAGAGCTTCTTCCATTTGACAACTGTACTTCTGTCAAAAAAATCAGTTATCATTCTCTGTAAAACAAGTATCATACCTCTTGTAACAGTTTGAGATGGCTGGGTCAATACTTTGATATCCAAAGCATTTTTTATGTTCTCCTCCAGGACTGTGCAGTATCCGTCCACCACATTAGCAATGGTATCCTTCAAAGTCCCAAGGTTATGGAAAACCTGAAGAGCAGTTCCCACTTGAGTAGGATTCTAGAGAAAGAAGGTTTTCAAAAATAATTATTGTCTTTAACTGTATTATAGGCTTTTTTATCCTTGATGGGACATCATTCACTGGGCAAGTTCATCTTTAAGTTCAGTCTGCTAATTCATTGCATTAAAAATTAAATAACTAGCACCCTTACTGCATAACAGAGAACAGAGAGTAAAGGAGAGGTCTCATTTCCTTCAATTGCTTAGCAATGCTTTGCTTAGCTTCCTTTGGCACTACCCTCTGAATAAGGAGAACGGAAAAAAGGGAAGCACTGCTGGCAGTATCTAACCTGGGGTGGGTTACCAGTGACTGATCCAATAATTCTGAGGTTAGTTACAGTACAGCTATATTCAGCTACGGTGTAGCTAGTAATATTGTTTTAACATGTGGTATCTGTTACAGTACTGTCATTTAAGTGCCACGCAGTTAATTAAATGTGATACAGGCTTAAAAAAAAGACTAACCAAGGACAGGCAGAGGCAGGCAGGTCAAGCCCCACTATTGACTACTGCAGAATTTAAGCTTGTATTTCTACATTTCTACTTCTAATGCTGACAATAACTTCATCTTCCTCACAGCAGAATTAAGAGTGCAAAGAACAACAGTGATCATTTCCAAAGCCTGGAAAAAAAAAAGCTCAAGCGTCTCTGTATTGTTCAGAGCTTTTCCAAAATACAGGAGAGTGAAAACTATCCAAAAAATATTCAGGTCTGTTGTTTAAGAGACCTTTGATTAAGATTAAATCTGATGTAATTCCACTGAGCAACACTAAACACTGGTATGGGTGCTATTTAGCAAGAGAAAAGACTAAAATTATTGCCTTTGGATACTAAGCACTGTCATCCATACACTGAATACTGCCTTTTAATTTAGTATTCCCAGGCAATTACTGGAGGGGGCGATCAGTTGATCATACACACATTAGAGATGCACTCTTTGGTAATTTTTCTTAGTGACTTCTGCCAGCAGTGAAGAACATGGTCTGGCAGAAATCTTGGCACCCAGACTGGACAGAAGCATCTGAGACCACAGACATGTCCCGCTAGAAACCCCACTTCGACTCTCCTCTGGCAGCGAGACCTTACACCATTGCACTCTTCCTGCGGGTGGCTGCAGCACTAGTAGCCACTGACATTAAAAGGGTCTACTGCAAGACCAGTGCAACCCTGCTTCATCTTCCCCAGGTCACAGTTTTCTTAGCCAGACATTCTTGAGTCAAAGAAAGGGGATGTGCTCATAGGCCTCTCAGGTGTGGGGAACTTGCACTGATACCACAGCAGTAAAGCTACGATGCAGCAGCTGTGCTGAGGATCCACTTGCTGACACATCCACCTACTGCATCAAGGTTTTCTGACCCAGTGATGAACAGTACATTCTCCTCAGACCTAATGTTGCAGAGGTCACAGCACTACAGCTACATATTTATGTCACTCTTTCTAGGGTTCCTGCAGAGATCAGAACCATAGTTGAAGCAAAAAAGCCAGGTCCCACCTCCTTCCCCAACTCCAATGAGGAGTTTCCAGGTTTAGTGGAAAGCGATGGAATATTAGGCGTGTATTATGGTTTGCAGACCTTATACTAACTGTACCAGTTTCTTTTTCCAAACAGTGTGGGAGTTAATGAGCATTCCCAGCATAGTATTATGGGTCTGGGACTTGTAGGTTTAGTTTTTTGACAACTGGGTATGCTGTAAAATTTCTAAGCATCCTGTGGGTGTGCTTGTGGAGGTGGGAAAATAAGCCATAAAGACTGGAAGATTAATGGGATGTCAGAAAATGAAGAGTAGTATAATGCAAGGAGGGAATTTGGGGACAGAATGAACAAGAGAAAGAAAATATAAATGGGAAGAAGACGGGGAATAGAATGAAAAGAAGCTGGAAGGAAGAAAGAGAATGAAACTAAAAGGAAGGAAAGCAAAGATAGAAAAGACCAGTCTTTTCTGCTGAAATTTTTCTATTTCTTACAGAATACTTACACGATTATAAAATCAGGCAGCAAGTCAGTAATACAAAATCAACACCTTACTACTATAGTAAGAGCACTCAACCAGGTTTCAGTCAGACTCCAGTAAATGGTCATATATTAATTAACAAAAAAATAGAACAGCATCAAAAGGTAAGCAGGGCACTATCCAGCCTTGAATAACCGATGGTCAGATACTTACTTTCCTGACAAACAGGCAGTATAGGCACAAAAAATTTCAGGCAAAAGATGAATCTCTGAGCACCCACATCATAGTTTAGCAAGGTAACTCTGCAGTTGCTGGACAAGAACAACACAAAAATGTGCTCCAACAGAGCCTGAGCTATGTTTCAAAAGAATTTTTTTAGCCAAAAGTTGTCACAGTTAATTCTGAAGTTAGGAATATTAGGGAATAACCAAACCACATCATTATGGAAACCTGTCACTCAAAGTATCTTCAAAATCTAGTACCAAAGTTAAAATTAGAATAGAACAAAGATTACGCAGCTGGCCTATTTCTTATTTGCTTTAAATTGCGGACATGGCCACTGACAGAGGGCTTCTCAATGATATATTCATTTTGTGTAACAGGAATTAGAGATATATTAAAACTTGACAGTGTGCAATAAAATATCTTTTTTGTTTGTTTCATATATAGTATTTTTCTCTCCTCAAAAATAGTTTGTGGTTTATATGCCCCAGACAGGCTATATAAAGCCCACTGCTGGTTTATCACTAATCCTAAGAGAATTGCATTTTTTATGCACAGCTAGTTTCTAGGTTTAGACAATATGTTTAAAAAAATGGAGCATCTCTTGGGACAAAAATTATTATGTGCAAAAAAATATTGGAAAGCAGGAAGAAAACAAATTATTGTACTTTCAGACTTGCATACACATCTCAAAATTAGACTGTTTATCACTAATACACACTGGGCAAAAATTTGAGAATCAGTATTGCAGAATTTGCCACTACCAACACACCTTATTTATAAGAATTTGCCCCTAATATTTTCCTTCTATCTGAGAAAGCTTAAAGGTAAACATTTCTGAGATTCAAAAGACTGACACAGTTTTCATCAAATGGAAAGCATGCATTCGAAGTTAAAAAGAAAAAAAAACAAAACAAAACAAAACCTGACTACAGAAGTGATTTGCATTGGAAAATATTCAGAACAGCTATCCAACAGGAACAATAGGGAAAATAATATAATTATTTTTGAGATGGAATTTAATGAGTTTATTGGCAGTATTTTATTATCAAGTTGTCTGCCACTGCAGGCAACTACACTTAGGAATTTGTAAGTGTTCTCCTTAGGATCTCTGTCCGTAAGATTCTATGTTCCTTTTTGGTTTAAGTGTCTTATTTTGAACATGAAGGCTCAAAAGTGGTAGTTTTTACCGAACACAAAGCAGGCTGGTTTTACTGCATTAAAATGTATGGGCAGTTAGAGCAACAGCAAGACACAATTCTGCTTCTCACAAGGTAATGTCTGACAAAAAAATACCCTTTTACACAATAAATTAGCATCTTAAAAATATTTGTACATATGCCATAAACTTTAAGTTATGGCAATCAAGAGAGTAGGGGGCAAAGAAAAATCATATAGCATTTAGTAATGTGTTAGTAATACAGTACAATCTAATGTGCATAAACACAACCATACACAAGTGAAATAAAACCAGGACCCCACAGACTTTAGGCCTACAACACTACCTACTTGAAGATTAACCTCAGTGATCTTCAGATTACAAAAATTATAATGAAGCAGGAAGTTAAGAAGAGATGGAGTTAAGTGCACCAACTCCTTCTCCACTCAAAGCACTCTTCCATCTGGCATGTTACAACATAATATGTTACAGGTATATGGAAACCAAATTCCACAGATTTAAGAGCTTAGGAAGACTCAATGAATCATCACATCATCACATATGAAAAAAAAAAAAAGAAGAAGAAAAAATCAATTTGCTCAAAAGCAAGTTCTACCATGAAAGCAACTCTCACAAATATTTAAAAACAAAGTTTCTCAGCATCCATCATACATTAAATAGCTTGATCAGAAGGGTGATTATTAGCCACCACTTGAAAAAAGGTATGAATGTTTCAATTTATGTTTTAGCAAAACATAAAGCTACTCATTCAGCAGCAACTATGAAGAGATGTTCGTACCAAATGTATTTGCTCATTTTCTCTATCATTGAAAACTGTTCATTTTATTAACATAATTTTTGATTCATTTTATCCCATCCCATTTGGTTCTGTAGACCATCATAGACAAGAAGAATAGTAAGTGACATGCAGTCACTTAGTAAGTATGAATGTTTTTTTCACAACTATATCATGTGGTTGTTTGCAAGAGTAGGCGACTCGACTCAATAACCCGGACGATGCTGTCCAGTCCAGCATGACATTTACATTCATTCTGCAGAGCAGAACACCATTTGGTCACTTTCTTTCCCACAAAGATAATAACCCTGTGAAGACTAGATAGAAATATCATTAGAGACTTACATAAATAAGTATCACATATTTAATTTGAAAGTATCTAGGATGGAACCAAGTAATTTTTTTCTGTCAACTTCCAACACTGCAACTGTTTTACAATGTCCAACATTTTATGATTGCCATTAGCGATATCAGAACAATCCCCTGAAAGTATGGCTAAATAAAGAGCAATATTCTTTTTCATCATTAGGAATGCAGCTTGGCCAAGTAAGCCTGCTCTTCACAAGGGAGTGTGGTGATGACACTGAGCTAATTTGGGGACAGGAATATTCCTAGCATAAGACTGAGCCATAAAATAAGAAACCTGGAGGGCAGGCAAAACTAAGTGGCTCAAGTGCTACAAACACAGCTTCCAAACCCACACTCTACCTTCTCAGGGTACGGGATCCACCATGTCGACCTTTCTTCTCCAACCAGTGTGTCTTAGGGAATGACACATTATTTCTTTATCCAGTGCAAATCTGTCCATATGACTCCATGCTGCAGGGTTTTCACCTGTGTGAACTATCAACTTCCTTCTCAAATGAAGATATGTTGCCCAAAATATGTATGGTCAGTACTACCTGTGACAATTACAACTACTTTCATAAAGAAGTAGTGTTGTAGTGTTAGAAATCTAAGTAATTGCTAACTGTCATGCAGTTAAATTTCACAAGTGCCCGTACCACATAAACAGAACAGCTCTCCAAGGAAATATTCTTTCACATGACAGTTTGGAAGCACCACATACAGAGAATCACAGAATCACA
>VZTV01017199.1:657-15577 GCA_013400875.1 Anhinga rufa | reverse complement strand
AACCTAAACCATTCCATGCTTCTATGATTCTATTCTATGACTCTATGATATCAAGCTCTGCAGAACAAGAGTTAAACTTTCAGCTTACCACTCAGCTATGTCCCCAAGGTGCAATAAAATTAAAGCCAAGTTGACCAAGAGACACCATCCTGTTTCAGGTCAGAAAAAGACAAATGTTTTGATTCCACAGTGTCAGTGTCCTGTGTTAGAATGCACTGTTTGGATTTTAAGCCAGCAAATCAACTGGTTGAAACTATTCTAAAACATGGGTTTTCTCTATTTTTTTTTATTTGTCATTTCCAAGATCTAATATACAGTGTTATTAACAAACTACAAATTCCATTATTTATCCAGAAGACAATATGTAAAAAATAAACACTTTATTAATAAGGTAGGCATGTATCAATTATATAAATATTTAAATAAATACAGCAATTTAGAATATTGGGAACTGAGGGCCGTTGAGAACTCAGACTCATTGTAGAGAAATCAGAGAGTCAATTCCTGGAGCTTTCTGAATACAAGATCTTTAAGATCTGTTCCTCTGGTTGGGTTTTCTAAATTTTGTAGGACTTCAAATTATTACCCTGTAGAAGATTAGATCTACTGAGCCAGTTACATTTTAATTAGGAAAGATAAATTAAAATTAGAAATCTGGATTCTCAGTATAATTATAATCACCCATGCTTAAGACAGATACATTCAAACTAGAACCATCGCAGAGCATGGTCACTAGGATGACAAGGGAAAAGGAGATTTGTTTAGCCTAGCCTAACAGAGGCTATAATGATATGCATTAGCAGGACAGAAGGATAACAAATGAGCATGAAGTGACTGACTAAATTTAGGGGGAAAAAAAAAAAGCCTATCACAAAGTAGAGTGCTGTAGCAGAAAACTGTAGAGCTAATTAAATCTATCACATGGTAGACTGCAAGAGCAGGAACTTTTGAAGTAATTTGCCTGCATCCAGAGACAATTCCTCTTCTAATTTTTCCTAAATGTAATATCCACCTGGCACTCCAAAGGAACTCCTAAACCTGCAAATCTTCACCAACTGCATTATGTGGATGAAGGTCTTTTAGGTCTTATATATTCAGAATTTTTCTGTGTTCACAGGACTAGAAAATGCATTCAACATAATTGTTTGTGAGGTGATCTTGTATCATTCCTGAATTGTCTTTGGAAGGTTTTGTTTGGAAGTTCATACAACCCTGAGACTGAGAAAAATTCCTTGGACAAAAGAAGCAGTCATGGGGAGTCGCATAAAAATCATAGGAGGAGATAATTTAGTTAAGCCTAATTTAGTTTCTGCTTCAAAACTCTTATGTCTGAGTATGCTTTATGACTCCTCTGCTACTTAAATGTATGGCATGTTACTATAAATATGACAGCATTTCCAAAAACATTCATTTATGGCTGACTGCTTTAGTGGTTTAGTGAAAGTCAAGTGGATTATTTTTGCAATATGTTCTCCACTATTAAGCCTTCTGTCCCAGCCTGACAAGAACCAAGTGTCCCAGAACACTGCACTCTAAACTGTAGTTTGGGGAAGCCACTAATACTGCTGTGCTTGCTTTCATTAGCCATCTTCACTAGCTAACAAAGTTGGCAAGGAACTTTGCCAACTTCTTGGCCGCATTCTTGGCTACAATTCTGTGACAAGAGTTTCCAATCTAGGGCATTAATTTCTGAACTGCTAAACCAGAAGGATTCCCCTGGTGGCAAAAGGGGAAATTCAGCCTGACATCTATGAAGTTTCATTTAGTTCTGTCCTAAATGTTGTCCAGGCAGAAGTTAGAAAGGTCAAGAGAAATCCAGAAAGCAGAGAGGTGTATTCTTTCCTCAGTTAAAATCTGTATAGTGAGTTCAACAGGCAGCAGGAAAACTTCCTCTGTGCTCTGGTTTTAACTGAGGATTGTCAGTGATCCTAGTTTCAAAGGTAGTCTGGGGTGTAACTGGATGCTTTTGTACCACCTGTGGCCCTCTGCTTTAGGTTTCACAGCATTATGGATTAAGATGGTGGTAACACTGAGGTTTGCTAGAAACTTTTTAATCACCCCTGTGCATGCAGATACCATGGAGCTTGCTAAGATATTACATCCCTATGTGCAGGCTGACCTACAAGAATTGTATCAGTTTAGCTTCTCCCATAATAAATTTTCTGCTTCTATCAACTTCCTTGGACAGTTGGTAGCAGAAATTTTGAAAGCACACAAGAAATTGTTAGAACTGAAAGCAAAACTGGCACAGTGTTCAGTTGGGCTAATAGCACCAAAGAATAGATCCATCAACCAGACAGTGAAGAAACATCAGGAACCAACCTCCAAGAAAGACTTCAGTTAGCCAGATGCCCTTCCCAAGATTTACGGACTGTTATCTAGTCTCTTTCCAGCTGTGTAATGTTTTCCTGTTTTAGAGTCTCCCTCTCAGTTTGATGCCACTCACTGTTACTGTGAGTTAGTGCTTCTTACTAACTCTATGTTGATTGATATGAGCTTTGTATAACCCATCACAGCATACAACTTATTTGTATAAGAATTATTGTACAAATATATGAAGTAGTAAACACAAGAGTAGCCATCTTATTCTTGGATGATTTTCATGGCCAAAGGCAAGTGAGAAATGATAACAAACTCCTCAGTAAATGAGGATTCAGGGTTTCTCATCCTCTATTTAGTGAATATTTTAGAAATGCATTTTGCTGCTGCCAAAAACTGCAGCATGTGCTAAAATTTCTAGCTGTATTGCTGCAGAAGGGAGAGAATAAAATTAAAACTTGCCCATGACATGACTATTTCCATCTCATCCTGAGTCAGCATGTATAGGTCCGCTGCAAGAAGTCAGTCTTTTGGGGGGTTTCCATATCCACACATATGGCTGCTAATAACATTCAGACCTCTGATTTCTTAATTATTACATCATTCATCAACACAGTGTTAAGACCCTGTTAACATATTATAAGATATTAATAGGTCTTTTATTACCAATTATATTTCAGGATTGCTTTTCATATAAATGCCCTATTGCTAAGTGTATGTCATCTCATTGATCCTACTCCACTGTACCAAATGCAGTAGTTAAAAATGGCTAATAACTCACGTAATGTTACAGGTACATTTGGTACCTTTCTGTCCTCTGATTATAGACATATCAGCTCATTAAACACTAGTGTAAGAACACTAGCTGAGCCCTTTCCTTTTAACAAACTACCAGTGCGAAACTAGAGGCTAAGCCCTTCTCTTTTAATGAATCAGCGGTACTGCCTTCATAATCAGAAGAGGCTGGGAAGAGATGGAAGGAGAGCACCCGGTGTTTCAAACAGCATTTATAGCTACAGAGGTGGTGTTTTTTCATGTCTGATTTCAAGCATTTTTAAAATGTCCTCTTGTGCTCTTTTCTGTTTGCTTCTTTTTTTAAAAAATGTTGATGTTCATTATCAGAAAGGTTGCTGTACTTGTGTAGATGCCACACTGAACAGAATTACTCCATAAAATCATTTAGAAATTGTATAGTACTACAGATATAATGGCAAACTAGTATAACTGGAAAACATGCATATACTAAATAATATAACATATAAGTATGTACAATGATATATCTTACAAGTCAGGCTCTAATTTGGAACCATTAGAGGTCAGGGAGACATTTGTTTCTACAGAGAATATGACAGCATTTCTTGTGGTTGCCTTAATGAATAAAATCCGTCATTTTTTGCTCCCTGTCCAATTGCATACTAACTGTAAATTGTTTCACAGCTCTAATGGGTTTCCTTTCCTGAAGCTTTTAAGGGATAAAAAGGCTTTATCTTCACCCAGAATTGAGCCTGCAGCATCTGGAAGGTCCTCTACACTTACGGTAGGAAACTTAGTCCTCCAGCTATTGACATGGAAGTCCTTCCTTTCTGATTTTATCAGTGATCAGAAGGAAAAACAGATGCAGAACTAAATACAGAATAAAACACTTGTCCCTTAGATATTCCCTGGTGGAACTCTCCACCCAAAACACAGATTAGGCCACAGGGCCCTCCTGCCTCTGCAAAAGCACACAAGAAAATGGTCACCGCAGAGACAGGTGTTTTACACAGTCCACCCTGGGCACAGAGGACTCTAAATGAGCCCATGCCCTCCCCTGTCCCACTTGCTCATGGTTTCTGTTCTCCTTTTCCTTTTCTTAATTCTGATTTTCTTACTAGTATGTTGGTGTAGAACTGCTTGATGTCACCATACAGCTCATTAACCCTCTGTTTACCAGTAGCATGTCTGCATAACTGTACACATGGCACCTTTGAAAGGTGTAAGAAACATTTCAACAGAAATATATGCCATAGCAATATAATAGTGCCCATCTGACTCTTGACTGATTTTCATGGCCAAAGGCAAGATGAGAAGTAATAACTAATTCTACAGTAGATGAGGATTTAAGGTTTCTCATCTTTTCTTTGCTGAATATTTAGATAAAATGCATTTTATAGCTGCCAAAAAAATTATAGCACATACCACAGTTTTCAGTTCCATTACCCAAGATAAATTAATACAGTATGACAAAGTGATTCAACAGACTTGCTCTGTTATTATTACCTGTTTCAGAACTCCCAAATAAAATCAGTGAACTGCAATGTATGTTGTGTCTCCCAGAGTTCCATTCATTCTCCTGGTACCTTAAAAACAAATAACTGCTGAAAGAGAAAGGTTATATTAATGCCTCTAAATATCATACCAAATAATTAAGTTGTCTAAAACAGAGGTAACAAACTTATTTTAGGACCTTCCCTAATTTGGTAATATTAGGAGTTAATAAGACACATATCCTCAAGGGCTATTAAATTACTTTACAAATTACATTCCAGGAAATAGCATTATTTGCATTTTCAACTGAGGAAATTGAGGAATAGAAATGCTATTAGACCAACCATAAGTGGTGAATCACAAATAAGACATAAAAGAACAGAAATGGTGACACAGATGCATTTAACATCACTTAACTGGGTCAGGGCAGGACTATAGGCACACCATACTCCTTTCGTTGAGACAGAGAGTAGCCCAGTAAATACATTTTTGCTGTTATTGACAAAAGGCCACAGGCTTTTTATTGCCCTTACAGTCTGAGGACTTGCCAGGGTTTGTCTTGGCATGGCTTATCTGTGATATCAGTTGTCTAGGAGTGAGGTAACTATGGTCAAAATTTGCTTTAGCTTAGGTTTAGTTCATAATAACAAGTAGTTATTCTATGTGGATTGAACCTAGGACTTTAGAGCAAAAACTGGAAGGATGATCTGAGGTCCCAGACTGTAAATACCAATGACAATAGTTAACAAGCAGTCACTATACCCATGAAGCCTTACGAGTAATGTGACACCAGCTGTAATGAAAAAAACAAACAGGAATACTGAATAATCTGGAAACAATTAAAATAAGCAACTTATAAAAGAAGTCTGTGTAAAGAAAACATATAAAAATAAATCTAAGCAGATGTAAGAATGAGAAAGAAATACATATGAACATCTCATCCATCTGACAAAGACCCCAGGAGTCTAATGACTTGTTATAGACCTCCCTTCTCCATTCTTCTTCAGAGTTACTGAAGGGTCAGCCTTGGACCCAGAGGGACATTGAAAGGGTGAGCACAACACCAGTGAACAAGGGGGATATACTTGGAATGTTTAGTATAAAAATGTTAAGAATACTGTTGATGAAGATTCTCTGTGTTAGTTTGGACTATTAGACTGTTAAAACATTAACTGGGCTAGCAATAAATTCTTAGCTCTCTCTATATATGCTGTTAATGCATTTGCTCATAAATGAATTTCGAGCATAGTGAGACAGAGTGCCTGGTCAGATCCTAAGGCACATGGACTGCCATAAGCTACACAGTCCTTTCTAAACCCTTC
The DNA here is from genome assembly GCA_013400875.1 of Anhinga rufa. Lineage (NCBI taxonomy): Eukaryota > Metazoa > Chordata > Aves > Suliformes > Anhingidae > Anhinga > Anhinga rufa. The sequence continues at coordinate 9,689 of VZTV01017199.1, read as the reverse complement.
AATTCCATTCCCAGAGTAAAGCACTGTAAGCTCTCCAGAAGCTCATACATTCCCTGCCAGCAATAATACCTCTATTTACAGACTCAGTTATGAATTCTTACTCCACATTTAGAGGAAATTACACTGCTTTCAACATATAATAATTATGGTACATTTGAATGGAAATTCATTTTTCTAATATCAATTATCAATAAATAATATCCATTTTTAGAAGAAGGAGCTGAACTCCTGGTCAGTTTCAAGGATAATAATCTGTGAATTGCAAATAACACTTTTCCACAAAAGGGATTTCATCCTTCCTCATAATGGCTCTACTGCTTTCAGTCTTAAAATATATGGTATTGTTGCACTCTTCCCACTCTGGAATGGTTGTATTTCAATAAAAGGTGAAATAACATCTTCCTAATACATCTGCCAAAAAAACTACCATGTAAATAGAATGTAGTTTTTAATGTTAGTCCCTTTCCAGACCAATCTTCATAATGCAGAGTTAGCACTTCTCAGCTGACTATCACCTTGTAGAATATCCTCTTTCTCTCTTATGTTTGATATCACAAAATACCATGGCAGATTAATCCTGTTCAGTAGCATGATGCCTAAAAAAAAAACACCCCAGAGTTTTCAAAACCATAGTTCCTGCCACAGTAGTTTTCATTTCCTTAGAATTCATGATTTCTCAGTAAGCAAGAGTAAGAGTAGGAAATTATTAACAGTAAGCCTAAAACAAAAGCAAACTTAAATAAACTCAGTATTTGGTGAATAAAGTCCTGGGCAAGGGAATAATGGTGACAATTATTTTTGGGACTGCAACTAGTGCAAAACCAGACAATATTGAAGTTCATTCCAAAAAGGAAATGTGGTAAGATGAACTTGGGCTCACAGGATGCTCTCTGAGTATTTTGGAATCAAAGAAGGACTGTCCAAAAAAGTATAAACAGGGAAAAATTGCTTAGGATGGTTAAGAAAGTAATACAGAAGCACAAACAGACAAAACCAGGAGTGGAAAAGTGTAAATGTGTAAAATCCAGCAATGGATAATAAGCTAGCAAAGGATAGTTAAAAAAAAAAAAAAAGACAATATATAAAACAGGAGAGGGTATGGCAAAGCAAAGCAAAATGTCTTGAACTTTATGTAGAAGGTGAGCAATTAACAGATGACATAGTAAAGGCAGAAATGCTTCACAAGATTAACAACAAAGGAATGTGTACATAGGCCAGACTAGAATAAGAATACATCAGAGAATATTTAGGTATGTCAAAAAGCTCAGGAAAATTTATCATAGAGCAAAGCAATCTTTGAATTGTTAGTGATTATCTTCTAGACTTCATGGAGAATAGATGAAACCTGAAAGGGATGGGGAAGGATAAATATTGTTCTTACCTTTAAGAAAAGGAAAAATAAACACCTGAAGAATTAAAGATTTTTTGTTATGCAGAATGATGCTGAAGCAAACAGCTAAATAATCAATGTATAAGCTCCTGAAAACAATGAAGCAGCATTAAACATACACTATCCATTTCTTGAGACAAAACCTTTTCAATGACAAACCAGTTTGCCTTTTCTGGCTGTATCTCCCTCAGTAAAAAAGAATAACCACAAGCCGAGCCATGTGTGGAACTAGGGAATGTTTTTGGCACAGTCACTCTCAGAAGAAAAAGCAGGAGGAAATGGTCTGCCATGACATCACGCCAACCACTGAAAGACTTAATGAGAATGATCAGTGTCTAGCATTTTGGTTCTGCCTGAGCACAGATGCATAGCAGGTAAAAGAGCCATTTTTAAGGCAATAATCACTAGGTTGCATCACACTGGAAGATTATATTAGGTGGGGATGAAGTAGGGCTGCACTACGTATAATTCTAGTCAGTGTTTTCATGAACAATATGAATAGTGGAAAAGCTCCTTATAACCTTTGTGGATAATTGAGCTGGGAGGAGCTGCAAGCACTTTGGAGAGTAGGTTAAGAATTCAAAATAGTCTTGATAAATTGGTGAAATGGGCTGAGATCAATATGGCAAAATTCAATAACAACACCTGTGAAGTACTACAGGAAACTCAAGTGCATACATATAACATGGGAAACAAGTGACTAGGTAGCCACACTTCAAAAAAGAACCTATAAGGACTGAAAAATTAATACAAGTCAACCATGTGCTGCTGTTGCAAAGAAGGTAAATATTTTGGGATGTATCATTTGGGATGTATTGTAGGAGTATGGCATATAAGAAACAGAAGGTAACCATCCTGCCATACAAGGCACTAGGGTGGCATCCACTGGAGTCCAGTTTTCAGCAGCACACTTTCATACAGATGCAAATAAGCCAAAGAAAATGTAGAAGACAGCAATAGCAATTAAATGGTTTAGGAAACACAAATTGTAAAAACAGTGAAAGAACAGAGTATTTTTAGGCTGGAAAAGTCAAAAGGGAAGGCAGGATCCAGTTCATTGTTGCCTCTCCATGGTCTGTCACAATCTTCTTGGCTCAGCTGACTCCTCCTGAGTATGTTTCTTTTCCTTGTCAGTTTAAAAAAAAAAAAAAAAAAAAAAAAAAAAAAACAAACCCAACAAACAAAAGATTCTAGACTAAATTCTTCCATATTACCAGCCAACCAATAGCTGGGTGAATTAAAACTGAAACAGCCAATTTATTTTGACAAGCCAATTGTCCCATCTTTAGACTTTCCTACCTAAATCCTGATTTTTTTCAGCTTTTCTTAATAATCCTGTGCCCATAGTGTGTAAATTAATCTGCCTTGGAAAAAATGCAACTAGACATGACTGACTAGATTTAGTTCAGTGCATAATTTATTAATTGGGACATTTATGAGCAAAAATCGATCTGTCATTTTTAGGACCAGATACTTGATAATATGCATAATCCTTAAAATATGCAAGATAAAGATAAAAATACAGCCTGTTATCAGGAAGCCATTCCAAATCAGCTCCAAAATCATATCAATTAAATGACACTTCTTAGCTGATTTCCGCTTCTTTGACACTACCTTGATCCCATAGTACTATAAACAAATTATGCATTTTTGCAGAAGAAACTTAGCTCATTTGTGGCATTTGAGCACAGCAAATTTCCTTACAAGACTTGAGGTACATGGTAATAACCCTTACTTCTTATCAACTGGCTAGGTAAGTAAAGAATTTCAGCCAGATCATACTCCCTTGTTTACACAGGAAGATGAAGCTGGAGGAATGGTACCACGTTACATGATCCTGTATGCCATGGCCTAGATGTAGCATTGAACCTTTATTTGAGTAGGGAGAATGTCAAAAGGAACCTTCACTTTCTTGTTCAGGTAAGAATCAAATAAATGTTGGAAAATTTGCAGACCCCACTAGACATGGACAACCTACAAAACTGACTGTTTAGTCAGATAATGGTGTTTCTCTTCAGAGACTTTAGAGTAAGCTTATAGTTCCTCTTCAGTTTTGGTTTTCTATTTCTGGAGAGAGTGTCTCCAGATTTCACAGTATATTTTCCTTGCAGACAAGTTTTCTTTCTACCTCCCTGACATCTGACTGGGACAGAGTGGTGACACCCTAAAACACATGAAAAAAAAATGGAAAGTTACTTGGGAGTTTTAGCAGTGAATTTTGTTTTTCTAGTATTTTTTGTTTCCTCTTTGGGCTGCAATCTGACAGCACAAGGTCTTAATTATTTGCCAAGGAATCACAGAGAGATGGATAGATAAACAGAAACAGAAAAGCAGTAAGATAATTGCTTCTAATGCAGTAGTGGGGGCAGGAGTGGTAGTAAAGAAGGCAGAGATTACAGATCTAAATCCTAAACCAGATTGTTATTTTTCTTATATCAGAGGTTCTCCTATTCATAGGTACCAATGCTCCATGTTTTATGAGAATTTGAAACATATGACAACGAAGGAGTGAGAAAGCTCTTGAAAGAATCCAGTGTTATCAGCTCCTAAGCTTAAAGTCCAGAGTAAAAGGGAGAATGTTAGGATAAATCAGGCCAGATCTGGCAGCCCGAGGGAGGTGAGGCTGCTGCAGCTCCACAGCCTGNGACGCATGTGCAATGTGGACCCCTTGAACACACGGGCTCAGACACCCATTCTGACCAGTAACTGGCCCCTGGATCCCTCAGTCTCCCCAAATGCTGGCATCTGGGTACAGATGAGTCCCTGAGGCCACAGTCCCACTCTGTCTGCTGGAACATACCCACTCACACAGACACACATGCACGCGCGTGCGCACACACACAATCTGCCAACCCTGCTGTGGTCTCACCCTCTGTGCTCCATTTTGGGTATGCAGACCGGCTTTTACCACATAACCTAACAGAGAGAAGGCAGTCAGTGACCGGGAATCACATTCAGAGATGGGAAGGAGGTAGTCGATTAAGCAGGATAGAAGCCCATTTGAGACTATAAAAGAAGGAAGGAAAATCTGTGAAAAATTGAGGCAAATTCTGAACTCATGGGAGAGGGTTCTTCAATAAAAGCAGAAGAAAACAGATGAGGATTTATGGACTTGATTTGATTTTGAAAAAAGAGAAAACATGTATCCCACTGAGAACAGTTATGGATTGAGTACATGCTTGTTCGCTACTGCTGTATCACAAAGCTGTCAAAACTGCAAATGCAACAGTGTGCAATACCATGGACACTTTATTTTTTAATAAAAGGTTGCCAAAACACACAGTGGGCAGAAGCTCAAAATAGTGTTTGGGAATGTTACTCATCCCAGTTAGTTACCCAAATATTTGATTGGGACTGGCAAAACAACATAAGGAAAAATAAAGTTCTCTGCCTTGACTTGAAAAGAAACTGTGGGACTGGGATATTTATACAGCATGGGAGGTGCCCTACAGTTCACAGCAAAGAAAGCCTGCCAGATGTTTGCCAATTTATGCATGCCCCATGCCATGGCCCTTCACAGCATTTTGTATGTGATGGAAGAGAAGCCTGCATGAGAGGAAGGCAAACAAAAGGAAAGAGTAATAGAAATGGATGTTTTGAGCAATAGAACAGGGAAAATATGTCAAGTCCATTTTGTCAGAAACTTTCTCTATACTAATCTTTCCTGCATAAACATACAATAACAAACCTTTTTTCTAATTAGACTTTTTTTGAAAATACCAGTGAAAGGATTATTTAAAAAGTTGTGCAGTCTGCATCCTTGGAGATTTTTAAGACTAGTCTGGATGAAGCCCTGAGTAACCTGGTCTGATCTCAGAGGTGACCCTGCTTTGTGTTGGAGGTTACGCCAGAGACATCCTGAGGCTTCTTCAGCCTGAAGTGTCCTGTGATTCTCTGATCCTAAAAAACTTTGTGCATCAGAAAGTTCATTTGCATATCTGAAAGCAGCCAAGGCAGCGGGAAGGTTCCGAGAAGTTTGCAAACATGTCATATATACGGATGTCTCTTCCACAGGCTATCAGTTACAACTGTGGATAAATGCATGGCATAGAAGTTTGGGGTGGTTTGACCTCAAGAACTTTTGAGTTCAAACCAAAGGGTCCATTGAGCCTGAACCCAAATTATCTCAGAATGTCATTTTTGTGACATCTGTCAGTATCAAAGTCATCAAACCATGACACAAGAAGAGGGTGAGTTTCAGGGAGGAGCCATCCACTCAGAGGAGCTGTCAACCTCTTTAGCCTGCAGGGATGAGGCAACAGATCTTGAACCTGTACCAATAGCTCCTCTCTTGACAATTGTCTATAAGAAGACTCTTGAAGCACTTGCTTTTCTAGCTTGCCATAACAGTGTTGCTGCAAGATCATGTTTGCATTATTTTTTTCAATTCACTGTGACCTTCTGGGACAGACTTTTCTGTCAGATAAACCTACTTTCCACTGTTCAAACAGCATGAAGGGTATCACTGGTAAATGGCAAGAATTATGCCTATGCCAAGGAGCTTTCCACTGGCAGGAGAATGGTGAAGGTGGAATTGCAACCTCCTGTGGCATACTATTTAATGTAATGGATAGGAAGGAAAAGTTCACAGTAACAGTGCTGAAACAGTGCTGAAACAGTGCATAAAGTAAGCTGATAAATGTAAACTGGGGATGCTGCCTGGGAACTGTTTAACCAGCAATAGGAAGCAAAAATGAAATGCTGTAAACATGTCCTCATTGCACCTGAGTAAAGCTCAGATGTAGCTAAAATTCTGCTCCTGCTGTGCCTGTTTAATTTGGTTAGCTCATACTGCTTGTGAATGGTTCATATTTTTATTTCAAATTCCTTCAGTCCTACCTTAAAATTTTCTGCAAATGTGGGAGAATGTAAAAGATACACAATAATGCAAGAATTGGAAGCAACCAGAACAATTACTGACAAAATTACATTCCTTCCATAAATACAGCCTTATGAGTACTGACAACAAGACTTACTATGTACAAGATTCTGATTTCCATTCAGGTGAGAAACTGATGCCCTTTAAAAGTAGTCATTCACAACAGTGGGGAAAATTCTCACTATGCTGAACATTCAGCAGCTGGTGGAATGCTCAAGTGTTATGCTTTCTCTGTGAGGACATGAAAGTATTGAAGAGTAAATATGTTAAAAGTAAAATAGAGTTAAGGAGGGTTTGGTGGTGTGGGAGATTTACACTTCCTAAAGTGTCCCTGAGAACAAGGTTGTTCTTTCCATTTAAGTTATGTCCATGGCAATCAAGAGCTATGAAGCGGTTGACAAAGCATTTGTTACTGGTGGACATATCTGAACCAAGAAAGGATAAATGAACTACCTTACTTGGAAAGTCATATAAAAGTTGTGTATAGACTCTTTCTTGTCTTATCTGTTGCCATGTCAATAAGATGGTTATAGTGATACAGAACTTCCTTACAATGGTATGGAATGTCATTATGTTTGCCTGTCAATATGTGATTCTTATTTCCCTTCTTCCAAGTACATCTTACTACATATAGAAGCGTTTTGCAAAGTCAAATACAGAATATGGAGTTAAAAATATTAGCAGATGCACATACAGAACATTAAATACAGCTGGATATTGATCATTAATATTTTCTGCACTGGTTTCTGGACTTTGTAGATTAACTTCCAATCAGAATATGCTGCATGTGTTTCAAATCCTGTCAAATTAAACAAATTCATACTTTTCTGGAGGCTAATCTTTAGCTTATCTAAAATGCATATTTAATACAAGTGGATCAAATAATTGTACCTATTTTGTTTGTGGCTCAGCTGTGATAATTGTTAATAACTTTAGCTGGTATTTTCCATTAACTTGTATTAGATTACATCAGTTCGCTTCATCTTGTGGATTGAGGAGATTAAATATTGTTGGGGAAAATGAACCCTCTTTGAGCCTCATTTCTTATGCTTCCATGAAGGGTAAACTGTAGTGGTGATGTAAGCACAAAAAAATCCCCATTTGTTTGCTGTTTGTTTTTAAGCAAAATCTGCCTTAATGCTTTTGGTTATACAGCTGATTATTAATGGTCCTGGAATCTAAAAAGTTCTGCTAGTCCACTAAAAAGCTAAGTAACATTTAGTGCTAGAAAAATAGCGTCCACAGATCATCCTGCATGCATCTGTTCTACAATAAAGGGTCATCTTGCAAGTGAAGACTGAAGACTTCATGATAATTCTACCCTTACCCTTTGTGACAAAGCTGCCAGCAAAAGATGTTAATGATGATGACTTTGAAATACGAACACTCATCCGATAGAAATGAATCAAAGAGTGAACAAGTTTGCAAGATCTACTGGGGAAAAAAATCCCCATGAAATGGAAACCACTTTCTCATTCAGAGCCAGACTGCAAGGAATTAGTCTAATTTGTAATGGTTATTAGCTTTATAGTATATTTTTCTCTGGCCCAGGAAAGACTTACTGGTACTACATCCAGCACACAGAGAGTGAGCAAAATACTTCTACCCCATCCTCATAAATTTGTCTAAAAAGCACATAGCCCTGTATACCCATATTCAAATACTGATTTTCACCTCTAGCTCAAGAATGCTTTGAAGGCCATCCCAGGTTTACTAGTAATGTATAGAACTGTACCAAGAATAGCTACATGAGGCACTGTGGGGAAGGACTCGTCTTAGTGTGACAGGGATTTTCGTTGGCTAAGCACTCATCAGTTCTGTGTCTCTGCTGTGAAGTCAAAAGCAGGATCCATTGGAAGAGCTTTCTGTAAGCACACTCCAGTGCTAATCATATAGAACCACCTTTTAGAGGGGCTGCACCAGCTCTCAGACACCAAAGAGGCATCTGCATCACCAAGGACAGCATTTTTTCTTGTGAAGTGGGCCCCACGAACTGCAGTGCACTCCCTGGCACTATCACAGCATCTAGAAAGCATCCTAGAAGCAGTAGAGTCCCTGGGTGAATGCAGGCAAAAAAACCTCTGGCACCCACGGGAATGCTTACATCTATGGTGCACATGGTGATTTAGATCAGTCTTTGATTGCAAATGCAAAATACCTTAAAATCTGCTGTATTGATATAAGGTTTTTAAAGGACTGTGTGTTTAATTTATTTTCATTTCTATGGTGAGGGGACTAATCTGTACTTAGTATGTTGCATCTGATACATTTTATGGATTTGACTGTATAAGGGTTGATTTCTTGGTCAAAGAAAGTATCAATTTAAGTGCAAGCCTCTACACTTTCTACTTTAGGGAAGTAGAGTGTTATTTAATTGGCTTGCGTAGATTGCTTGCTGATTTTTGATACTTTAATAAAACCCTTTGGCATTGCTGTGGTTTCCCATTTCCTTACAATTAAGCAGAAAACAAGTCCTTAATACAAATGCAGAACTTTATTAAACTTAACAAATATATACAATAAAAAAATCCAGAGCAGTGCAGTCCAACCTGCTGATTGCTGAAAAGGTACAAAAGTGCTTTTTTAAATTATCAAACAATGCTTAGTCTAAAAAAAAAAAAAGAAAAAAATGAAAAAAGTATTAATTAAAACTAAAGCACAGTTATAAATAACATTTAAAAACTTCCTACAGCAAACTGAATGGCAGCAATCTCTGTTTTCTTCCCTGAACCTACCTTTTATGCACAGTGTGGTATTTGTCCT
>VZTV01017196.1:26347-43930 GCA_013400875.1 Anhinga rufa | reverse complement strand
CCCCAGGGCCGAGTCACCACCATCAGAGTAGGCAATGGCTGGCGGGGACTCCCCTATCCCCTTCCCCAGGGGAAGCAGCCCTGCCGTGGGGGAGTTATGACAGACGGGTCCCTGCAGGACTCACAGGCAGGGCCCCACATGTAAAGCAGCACAGGGCCCCTGGCACAAGCGTTCCGCACTACATCTAGGGCTACAGCTTGCATTATCCTCACTAGGTAAAGAGGAGCGGGAGGGCTAGGGGTCCCCCTTAGCTCCTTGCGTACCCCCAGAGCCCCTGGGACGAGGACAGACCTCAGGGGCCGTGCAAGGGACAGACACACCCCAACAAGGCCTGCAAGGCTTTGTCTTGAGCACGACCAGCGTCTCCTCCAGCAGTGACAGGGATCGCTGCAAAGGCCTTCAAAGGCCTGCAAAGCCCTTCAAGACATTCACTCCCTTCCTTGCGTCTCACTGTGCTCAGCTCCGGAGCCTGCCTTTGCCTCACTGCCGCAGCCAAAGAACCCCAAATGACACCAAGAATGGCGAAGGAGGGAGCTGCAGGCCAGGTGAAATCCTCCAGGAAGAGAAGGGCTTCCAATCCAGAGGTTTCTCCCAATTGCCTATAGACTGAGTGCTTTGCCAAAGCCCACACAGCACCCTGCTACCCTTGAAAGAGGCCCAGCTTCCCTTCTCAAGTGAACTGAAGTACTCTAGTCTTACACTGGACTTAAAAGAAAATATTTTACAATGAAGGTGTTGAGACTCTGGAACAGTTTGCCCAGAGAACATGTGGAAGCATTCTAAATCATGTTGGATGGGAATTCCCACAAGACAGTGCTGTTGAAGGATATCCCTTCCCATTGCAGGGAGCGGAAATAAATCATCTTTAAAGGTTCTGAACAACCCAAACCATTCTATAATTCATTAAAAGCCCCAGGAATGCCCCAGTGATGGTACTCTAACTCCCTCACACCACCCCCCACCCACAGACAGCCTCAGGCTCCAAAGTTATCTGCAAAGACTTTTATTAGCTTCAATGGATTAAAAAGTGTCCAAAACCCTCAGTGCAGGACTGCCATGGGCCTTGGCTGTGCCACAAGCAAGGCACCTGAGTTTCAATAAATAAACAACTTCCCAGAATAATGGCACACATAAAAAGTGCTGCACCCCCCACTTTCATGGCCTTCCCACAACTCAGGGGGTTCAGACACCCCTCGATGGGGCACTGGTAGTGGCCCAGGGACAGACCTGGGCTCAGAGGCAGATAAGGAAGGCCAGGTTGAGGGCATCAGGGATGCGGAGCTCATCCAGGTGCAAGGGGGAAGCGATGAAGGGCAGGTGCACAGGGAAGAGGTGGCTGGTGTCCACCAGGAGCTGGTTGGGTCCCCCTCCATAGTTTTCCTTCAGGTGCTTCTGTAGGGACAGAGTGCTCAGATCCAGAGCTGTCCCAGTGAGGGGCCCATGTGGAACAATCCCCCAGCACTGGACCCCAGGTCCCGCTTACCTCGACACTGCTGATGAAGCTGGGGCTGATGCGCTCCTCCAGCCCAACAGCTGGGGTGTAAGCCCGGAGAATCTTCACAACCTGGGAGGAGATGGTGGGGATCATTAACAGGGGAGGGCTGGGCACATCCAGACACTTCTGGGTATGGTGTGCTCCCTGCCCCAGTGCCAGTACATCCCTAGTGCACCCAGGGAGGTCAAGGAGACCCAAAATAGGATGAGTGCCCAGCAGGCAGTGAGCCCCAACCCCCCAGTACCTGCTGGGGTGACAGCACCGTGCACAGGCTGCAAAGAGCTCCAGCATCCTCCTCCGTCACCTTCTTCACCTGCAGCAGCTGGGCAGCCTGAACCAGGGGCTCCAGCACCTTGTGGGCCCCACTCTGCTGCAGCCCCTCTGCCCTCAGCCACTGCTCCAGCTGGCTGATGTTGTACCTGCCAGTAAGACCAGGTCAGGGGAGGCATGGGCCATGCCCCAGCTCCCCCAGATACACCTGTCCTACGCAGGGACTGACCTGAGCTGGATGCCACGGCTCCAGGAGCACATGTCCTTTCTCAGTAGCAGGTAGTTGAGGGTGGTGCCACTGATGAGGAAGAAGAGCTGGCACAGGGCCTGGTGCCCCACACTGGGGGCCAGCCCATGGCAGTCCAGCGCTGCACGGAAGGAGCCCAGCTGCTGCAGCAGTTCAGGCATGCTGTGTGCGGGGGCTGTCAAGGACCGGCGGCCAGGAGGGCAGGAAGAGGACAAGCCCTGTATGGGCTCACTGTCCAGCATTGCAGCAACTAAAGGGTAGAAAAGGCTCATCATAATGAGGCAGAGACCCTGCGTTGTGCCTCAAGCAACCAGTACACTGCTTCTTGGCTGTGTCCCAGCTGGGGACACAGGGGCCAATGACACCTCCAGGATAGCTGGCCCAGGCTAGCCCAGGGACTGGCCCTGTTCCATAAGGCTGCAAAGCAGGGCATGGGGGAGTAGAGCTCCCCGTGGATGCAGCCCAAGGTCCCCAGGGTACTGAGCCCACTTTAGCTCCCCAGCCACCACCTCCAAGCCAGGAGGATCAAGGAACAGATGGTCCCTCATAGAAGGTGGACCCCAATTCATGGCCTACCTTCCCCCTCTGGGTACAGCCTCTGTAAGAGAACAAGCAGTTCAGAGCTGAGCACAGCGCTCCTTCCCTGAACCAGGATCCCATAAATGCCCTGCAAACTCCCCAAGCCCAGCCCATACCAATCATGGGTTTGAGGCACTTCTCAGCAGTGCGGATGAGCTGCTGGTAGAGCTGGACAGCCAGGGCACCCAGGCTGTGGCAGGAACTCTGAGGGTCCACGTTCTGCAGGCGATGCTCATTCTGCCGCGCTGTGTTCCCCTGCCAGTAGCTCTGTGGGCACAGTTTGGGTCAGAGAGGCAGCACCAGGTGACACAGTTAGGTCCCCAAGCAAGCGCGAAGTAGTGTCAGCCCAGCACAGCCCTGCCCACCTGGGTTGGGGGCAAAGAGGATGCAGCCCCAAGTGGGGACAAACCCTGTCCCCCTAAGCTCCTACCCTTCCCAAGGAGATGGCAGCCCAGCCCTACCTCATCCTGGCTGTACTGGCGCAGGCAGTTCAGGAGCCGGCAGGTGTTGGCAAGCCAGAGTGCCACCATGTCAAAGTCATCACTGTGCTTCTGCAGGAAGTAACAGAGAGCACTGGGGTCAGCAGGGCTCTGGCTGTGACAGCAGCAAGACCTCACAGCCCACGGTAGCCACGCAGAGCTAACTGCAGCCTGATGTGGAACCCTCTCACAGGAGCCCTGCGGCACCCTCCCTCACCCCAGGAGATGCTCAAGCTGGACACTGCAGTCAGGCACATGCTGTGCCCTGGGGGCCAGGCTGCTGCCCCAGTGCCACCCCCACCTTAGCCAGTGAAGCTCCTGCTCCCCAACCCACAACCCCAAGCCCAGCACCTTCATGACCCTTTTGATGGCACCAATGGCTGCATCCACGAGCGAGCGAGCCCGCGGCTCATCACAGCAGTGGTCAGCATGCCGGAAGCACAGGAAAAGAACATAGGCTGGCAGGTCTGGGAGGGCCCCAGGGCTGCTCTGTGGTTTGTAGTCTGTAGGGGAAAGCAGGACAGTTGGGATCCAGGCAGCTATGGAAATCTGGTCCTGAGCCAGGCAGGATGCTGCCCCAGCAACACTGAAAGGATGAGCTCACACAGCAGTTTGAAGGAAACCCAAGCAGAGGTAAAAAAGCAAGCTGGGGTAAAGAGTCCCCATCTCTCCAAACCCTACCTGTGATGATGGCCTTGATGATGCGCCCTTCGTCCTCCTTCCTCCATGCTAGCATAGCCTGGGACAGCCCAGCCAGGGATGGGACCATGGGGGAGCGGGACAGGACCACAGTGGGCGCCGCAAACTCCTGCACTGGCCCAGTAGCCTCTCTCTTCACTGGAGGAGAAAAAGCACAGGTCATAGCCTGCTGTGCCCTGGGCTGTGGGACCCAGATGAGGTCCCCTCAGCTAAGTCCAAGCAGATGCTCCCCAGCATCTCTGTTTGGAGGGGGCAGGGGGACACGGGATGACACAACTCTGCTCCCCATGCTGGGGCTCAAGGATGCTCCAGCCTCAAACCAGACTGATAAGCCTCCAGCCAGTCCCACGCCTTCCCTCTCATGTAGGCACTTGCCTGTGAGTTCCTGGATCTGCTTTGCATAGGCTTTCAGCTGCTTCTGGAGCTTCAGTGTGGTCCTCTCCTGCTTCTCCAGCTTCTGGGCCAGTTCCTGGGCAGGGACAGCCACAGTAGGGCTCAGCCAATCTCCCTCAGCTGGACACCCCCACCAGCACCCCGAGTGAAACAGAGCTGGGGGATGCAGCAGGGTACCCCATATCATTCCTTAAGGGGCTGCTGCAGCTGGCAAGGGGGTGGAAGCCAGCCCCAAGCCCAGTCCTGCCCACCCCCACCCCACCCCTTACCCAGTTCTCTTCCTTGAGCCACAGGACATGGTGTTGCAGCCCTTCCTGCCCCTGGTGCCGCTGCAGGTCCTGGATCAGGGCTGCCTGCTGCTGGCTCAGCTGCTTGAGCGAGCAGATGTTGAGTTGCAGCCCTTCCACCTCCTCCTCATGCTGCTGCTTCTCCTCCCACAGCTGACTTGCCAGCAGCCTGCACACATGCACCCGGGGAAACTGAGGCACCAACCTCCTTCAGCTGCCACACCCCATCCCCTGGAGAGGCTGCTGAGGAAGTATTTCTCCCCTGAAGCCTCAGAGCTGGGAAATCTCCCCCTGTCCAGGCACCCTGGGGGCAGCACAGACCCAGCTGTGTAACAGAGCATCTCCCCTCCAGCTGCACTGAGCCTCAAGCACACATGGCACAGCCCAGGAACAGGCTGCACCAGCCCTGCCCTGTTAGGAGGCTCCTCTTGAGCCCAGGGCATCCAGTTTGCTCATGCATTGGGTGCGCCTGTGCTCAGGGCAAGGTGGGATGCTCCAGCCCCCCAGGAAAACGCAGCTGGGTGCACTAGAGAGAAGGGAAGGAGAGCCAGGGCTACCCCACACCCATCTGGGCAGTGAGGGGCAGGCTGCCCTTGCTCTCCCAGCCCAGCTGGGGCTGCAATGCCAATAGCATATGAGAAGGTGACTGCTTCAAAGAATTTGCAGCTGCCCAACACCAGAGCACTGCAGAGGCCAGGCAGGTGCAACCCAAGCCATGGTTGGCTAAAATACCAAGGAAAGCCCCATCAGCAGCATGAATCCAGCCACCTATTGTGGGGAGCCCAGCTTCAGCTGGGGACCATCTCTCTGGGACCACACTCACCTGTTGGCAACCTGCACTGCATCATATGCATGCTTCAAGTCATCATCCACTGCCACCTTCTCCGGGCTCCTGCCCAGCCCCAACATCTCAGCTATGTTCTGCAGGGAGAGTAGAGCAGGGTGAGGCCAGCCCCACCAGCCTGGATCTGGCCCTGCTCACAGCAGCAGGGCAGGAGCTCACCCTGCGCTTGAGGAAGTCCAATGGTTTCCTCTCCTCTGGCTCCACAGAGGCCTTGGACCTCCGCAGCTCCTCCCGGGTCTGGGCCAGCTCCTTGTTGACAGTGTTGAACTGTCCCAAGAGGAGACAGTATGCCTTCTCAAAGGGATTCTGGCCCACACTGCCATTCGGCAGCACCTCACCATGGGGCTGTGGCCCCTCTGGCATCGGTGACCAGCGCTCCTCCAGCCCCTGGGTGCAGAGACAGGGTTTAGCACAGTGCCACTGCTGGGCACCAGCACACCTGCAGACACCCCTCCTCAACAGGAGCAGCTCCCAAGCCAGGAGCCCCAGGGCACAGCTGTCCCCAGAGCCAGGGGAGGGGACAGTCCACTTGTCACCCCCACCCTGCTGTCCCCACCAGTGTCACCACTAGCCTCAGCTTGCTGGTCAGAGCCATCTTGTGAGGGAGCTGCAGACATTGAGGACAAGTAGCTGCTCTCAGAGCCCAGGAAGCTCTCTGATGAAGGGGACCGTCTCAAGGTGCTCTGCTGAGTGGGGAGAGAAGGACAAGTTTGCTCCCCTGTATCCCAAGAACCTGCTGACACATCAGCTGGGGCAGAGCAGCAATAGCCTCAGAGGATACCTTGCCTTGGGCATCCCCCAGCACATGAGCTGGGGAGCCTGCTTCTCCCACAGAGGGTGCCTGAGCCTCCCTCTGTCCCTGCCAGCCCCTCACCCTGTGGAAGGCCACCTCATCCTGCAGGTTCTCATAGCCCTGCTCCAGGCGGGTATACTCCTGCACCAGGCTCTGATAGCGTGCCCGCTCCTCCTCCAGCTCCTGCAGCAGACCCTGGCTCTCCCGTGCTGCACACTGGTGCTGCTCTGTAGGGACACACACAGAACAACTGGGGACAGGCAAAGCCAGGACCCCTCTGCGAGGGGACATGCAGGAACATGCTAAGCCTGCAGGACCAGCCCATACCCAGGGCAATGGGATGAGGGGATCAGAGGACACCTTCTACCTTCCAGTTCCTGCGACTGCTCCAACATACGCTGCATCAGGGCATCCTTCTCCACCCCCAGCTGCAGCTTCATGGCTTCCACCTCTGCCAAGCGCTGCAGGAAAGCAGAGGGGCAGGTACAGCCAGAGCCCTGCCTAGGACCAGCTCTGGCTGCCAGAGGTCTCCTCCAGGGCCCACCCCACAGCAGAAAGCACAGCATGCTGCCAGGGCCCTGGAGAGCCCCATGGAGCCCCAGCAAAGCAAGAGTATTCCCCAGACAGACCTGCCTGAGCTCCTCGACCTCCTGGCCCAGGCAGCTCTTCATGCTGTGCCTCTCCAGCTCAGCCAGCTGCTCCTGCAGCTGCTGGACCTGGGTGTTATGGGCTGCATCCTCCCGCAGTCGCTGCACCTCAGCCTGCAGGCGCTGTACCTCCTCAGTATGGGCAGTGTTCAGCCTCAAGAGCTGCTCCACAAGCTGCTGCTTCTCCTGGGCCTTGGACCAATAGGCAGAGTATATCAGGCAGTTGGCCAGGAACAAGGTCATATCCCCACATCTCCCATCAATGAGAGCCCATAGACACTCAGGCTGCCCTTCTGCAGTGAACCTGGATACCCCATTTCCCACCAGAGCCACACATGAGCTTTGCCATGACTTTACAGCCTATTACCACCTCCTGGCCAGCCCTGACAGCAAGATTTTCCAGCCCTGCTTCCCCCCAGAGACAGGATCACACCACAGGAGCCCTCCCTCCCCCCCCTCCCCAGACACCCCCAGAAAGGGAGTGGTGACAGCCAAAGCAGAGACACTCACCCAGATGGTGACAGCAGATGCTGCTGGCAGGAGCATGGTGGGAGAACACTCCATGCCAGAGCTGTTCCCAGCACATGACACTGTGCTGCAAGACTGCACCCAACCAAGCACCCAGGAGGGTGCCCAGCCCAGCCCCAGGGCCACCAGCCCCACATCCATAGGGAGCAGTGAAAAACCCAGGAATGAGACCCAGATGCATGACTCCTGTCTGAGGACACATGTCAGGCAGGGTCAGCTCCTGCCGCACACCAGGAGAGAACTGAAGACAAGGGAAGGGCAGGCATGGTTTTGGCTGCACAAAGACTGGTAAAAAGTGGTCAGACACAACTGGGACCCACAAAGGGCTGAAGCCAGCACCCACCTGCTCATCCAGCCTGCACTGCAGCTGTATCACCTTGATCTCCATGCCCCTGTGCAGCTGCTTGTAGTGCTCGACAGAGCGTGCCTCAACACGCAGCCGCCGCAGCTCCCGACATGCCCGCACGCGGCGGTAGCAGCACTGCACGTAGATGACAGCCCTACGCAGGCAGGTGTAATGGGTTCGGGCCAGCCAGCCCCTGACAGCAGCCTGGATCACCACAGCTTTCTGGTTCCACACCATCTGTGAAGGGAGAGATGGGGCAGTGGCACAGACACACCAGGCAGAATCGGGACACCCGCTGCCCTGCGAGGCTCCCACCTGTTGGTAAAGACACCGGGCAAACATGCCCCGGGCAAAGGCTTGGATAGTGATGACAGCCTGGCGCATGCGTAGGTAGGAATGCCGGGCCAGAACCATCCTCAAGGTCTTCTGCAGTATCACAGCAGCTCTGGTCCTTCGCAGCATCCTGGCAAGCCTGCAGGGAGGGCAGAGCACCAGGCAAGGGGTGGCAAAGCCAGCCCAGCCCATTCCACAGGGTCACCCACATCAAAGCCCAGCCCAGAGACGGTAAAACTGCCAAGGATGAGCTCTGTCTCTGCTCATTGCAGCTCCCTCCAAGCCCCATGCCCCTGCCACTCACCTCCGGGCCAACATGCCCCTGGCATAGCGCTGCAGGCAGACTGCTGCAGCACGTGCCCTTCTAAAGCGCCTCCGTGCCAGCCAGCCCCGCAGGTGTCTCTGCAGCAGGGTGCAGGCTGCCCTCAGCCGCTGGTACCGCAGCTCCTCCAAGTGAGCCACTTGGTCAGCCCGGAAAAACACCTTGCTCTTCCCACACTGGTACTTGCTGGGGTCCTGTGTGCAAGGGTGGAGTCAGTCCCAGGGACATTATACCCCAGCCAGGCTCCCCCAGAAGCAATGCTCCTCATGCCATTGATCTCCCCATCCAACCTCCCTGGAGGCCGAGTTCCTCCCCATCTCCCAGCTCACCCATTCTGTACCCCACTGTGCACCCGCACATGAGGATAAGCATCCACAAGGGATACTCTGGTACCACAGCTGCACTCCCCAAGCACAACCCTTACTTGGAGCAGTTTCTCAAGGGCAAGGCTGCAGATCTGCTTCTCATCAGTGCCTGTCAGCTCCTCCCTGCTCACCAGAGCCCTGTACCTCTCTAAGAACTCCTGGTAGGTCCACCTGGGGAGGGTCAGAGGGGGGTCAGGGGTGCTGTGACTGGAGAGAGCAGGAGCACCCAGCATGCTGCTGAAGGGGGGTACCTGGATGGGTAGCCTAAGGCACTGATCCGGATGGTCTCCAGGACCCCACAGGCTCGTAGCTGCTCCACTGCTCTCCTGGAGTCAAACCTGGGGCAAAGAGTGGCTAATCTAAAATGGGGGCCAGCCAACTTGGTATGCTCCAAGCTATGCAAGGCCAGGGCAAGAGGGACACAGATTGGAGGGACAGCAGTGGCCCACAGTGTCCCCAGCCCCAGCATCCTCCCTGGCGAGGCACTCACACAAAGGGCTGCTTGCCATCGTTGGGTTTGATGCAGCGGATATAGTGTGCTGTGGTGCTGCTCAGCATCTCCATCAGCTGGTTCAGGGAGGCTTTGAACTGCAGAAGACAAGGCAAGCATGGTCAGGGCCAGCAGAAACATCCTGGGGCTTGTGGGGTTCCCCAGGCCAGGACACACATGGGTTCCCTTGGGACTACCCCAGCCCCAGTTGTCCAAAGCCAGCATGCATTTTGTCCCCTACCCCATACCTGGCTGGAGATGGACTTCTTGCTCTTTTGGCTACTGGGTAGTGATCTGCGGCTGGGGCGACCAGCTATTCTGGGACCATTGGACCTGCGGGACTGCAGGGACATGGGGCCATCCCCTTCCTCCAGGAAGACCTCAGCAAGCAGGGCAGACTGCACAGAGCAGAGCTCTGAGAGCCAGGCAGACCTTGCAGCAAGCATCACCCTATACCCAGATGACCATCACCACAAGGAGACAACCCCAAAAAACCACAGGCTCCACAGAGACCAGCCCAGTGCACAGTCCTCTGCCCTACTACAGCCCAGATGTGCCAGATACAGCTGTGCCCATGCCTGCTGCTTCCCCAGAAAAAAAACTTAAGTGTAAGCCGCAGGCACCTTCCCAGGTATGCTTGAGAACCCTCCAGGATGTCCCTTACCTTCTGCCACGGCCACGCAGGGTAGAAGGGAGAAACAACAGCATTACACACCTGGAAGCAGCAGGATCCTCCAGCCCTCTCAGCAGAGAGATGGCCAAGGTGTCCCCCAAGGCAGGGGAACAGAGTGGGGAGCACCCACATCTCAGGGCACCCTGACTATGGCCAGCACTCCATGGGGCTGTGCCAGCAAGCAGACAGGGATTTACCCTGCACAACTTATACCTCCTACACCATCAGTCCTTCCCAGCCCCAGGCTCCCAGGGCCACAGTCCAGCCAGGCTCTGCCCTATGCAGCCCCTGCTCAGGCTGGCTCTCACCTTGCTGGCTCGCAGCAGCCCCACCAGCTCCTCAGGGACAGCATCCCTGTTCTTCTCCACAAACCCATCACACTGGTATTCCACCTGGCAGGAGACAAGGCAAGCACCAGCATTAGACTGTAGCTTCCCAGATGGGTTTCATGGAAGGCTCCACTTGGACACAGTCCAAGGCTTTTGGAAGAAGTTCTTGCAGGAGTCAGAGCTGGTGGTGGCCATACTGCCTAGTCCTGCCCTGCTGTAAGGCTACTGATGGGAACCAAAGCCAAAGTTTCTGTATTTTCACCTTCAGTTAGAGTTGCAGCCCAGCTCTTAGAGGCAGCAGAGCCAGCAGGATCTACTTCCCACCCTGGGAGGGGGCAGGCTGGGTGCCCACTGGTGCAAAGCCTCCCTGAACCCTCCCCACCCAGGGCTGTACTGCTACAGCTTTCCCTACCTTGCCAGCAAAGTGGCAGACAACAAAAGCATCCATGGGCCTCTTGGGCTTCTGGAAGTGGGAGCTGCTGAGATGGGTCTGGTAAAGCTTCTGGGCCCAGCTCCCATCACTGCCTTGGGGCATCTGAAAGGCAAGCAGGTCAGAAGGAACAGCGGGAGAGCTCTGAGCAACCGTGGCAGCCTGCTTCCGGCACCCCTTGCCCACCTTGCACTCCTCATTCAGCAGGTCCAGGATGCCAAGCCGGCCCTCGATGAGCTCAATGCATGGCTGGTTGTCACAGAAGTCAACGAAGACCCAAGGGATCTCCTCAGTCACATACTCCTCCTGCTCCAGCCTGAAGATGTGCTGGAGGGCAGGGAGAACAGAGCAGGACTGAGCCAGGAGGGGACAAAGGTGGCCAGCTGCAGGCAGTGGCTTGGTTTCCATAAGACACCCGAGCAACCCTTCTCCTGGAGCAGGAGCGCTTTGGGGAAAAAAGGAGGGGACCATGCCCAGCTCCAGCAGCCTCCCAGAGCCCTGCGTTTGCAGGGACTGCAACACTGGCCGCATGCAAGGCAGAAAGCGCCAAAAGCAACAGCTGAGCAGGGATGTGCAGGGCCCGCCCTCGCTAGCTCCCAGCAAGAACACACATCTGGGTGACACCCACCAGGTTGAAGAGCTGCTGCAGCTTCTCATTGGTGTAGTTGATGCAGAACTGCTCAAAGCTGTTGAACTCAAACATCTCAAACCTGCGAGCAGCAGAAACCCACCTGAGGCAGCTGCCAGGCAGAGCCACCCCAGCCAGCCACAAGCTCCAGGCAGAGGCACCCAGCTGGCCCCACTGCAGGGACCATTACTGCCCCATGTCCCAGCTGAAGCAGCTGAGCAGGACGTTACTTTGAGGCAGCCCGGGAGAGGGGAGCTGCTCTTACCCATAAATGTCCAGGATGCCAATGGAGGTATGCTGACCCTCCAGTGACCGCAGGGCATGGTTGACCCTGCTCACTATCCATCTGAAGACCTGCCCATACATATGCTTGGCCAGGGCATCCCGGGATTCAAGTGCCTGCTGCCTGGAGAGGGGCTTCAGGTAGGTCTCACCAGCAGTGACCAGCTTGCGGTGGCAGAGCCAGCGTGTCACCTGCGATGCCTCGACACCCAGCAGCGCGCAGAAGAGCCCTAGGGCCTCATCAGCAGGCTGCAAAGGGACAGACCCTGTCACCACGGTATTGCCAAGATGTGGCTCCTCCAGCCAGCGCAGCTCAGGGGCCAGTTTGGGATGCAGGGCGCAGGCAGCAAGCTCTCACCCACCTCCACAAAGCAGCCATCCCCACGGCGGTCCCTCCCTCTGATCACAATGTTACCCAGGTGAAGGATGGCAGCCAGGATGCTGAATAGCTCCAGCTGGTTGGCCTCAGGGACACCTGCAGGGACAGCAAAGGCACGATGGACCCCCCAGGCTCCCCCCACCCCGTGCTGGTCTGACCCCCTGCATTGCACAGACCAGAGGGATGGGAATGGCCAGTAAGCAGCCAGGCTCCCCAGCACTGGGATGTCTGGCACCAGCACTCCTGCACCAGCATCAGGGTGAGGGCAGCAGAACAGCCAGCCCTGGGGACCAGCCCTGCCCACCCACGACAGTACCCAGGAGCAAGAAGGCATGCCGTGTGCTGTCCAAGTCAGCCGCATCGTTGGTGCTCTGGGCAGCAGTGCACTGGCCCTGGCAGGTGTAGTGGAAGGACTCTGCCCCACCTGTGGGTGAGATGTGTCAGGCTGGGGACAAATACAACCTGCCCCATGGGGCTCCCAACCACCCTCAGCCCACCCCAGGGTGCCCAGCAACAGCAGAGCCTCCTCCAGCACCCAGCTGAGGAGGGCAGGAAGGCCTGGCACTGCCCATTGTGGGATGGGCTGGCAACAAGCTGTGCCATGGGGCTTGTGGGGGGGATGTGGGGGCACTCACGGAGACCCAGGCCCTGGAGCTCAGGCAGGGTGGCCGAGGCACAGAGCTGGTAGAAGATGTGGTAGTTCCTCTCCGCTTTCGCCTGTGGATGACCAAGAAAATCACCAAGAAGCCAGGTCACCTTGGCCCACCCTGCTCCCCTGCAGCAGTGCTACAGCCCAGCTCGACTTGGCAGCACTGAGGCTGCTGCCCTGGGGAATGCCTAGGAAGAACACCCTCCAACTCCAAGGACTGGGGCACCCTGTCCCCATGCCATCCCAGAAACCGACCTGGAAGGTGACACGGGACTTCTCCAGCAGGTAGGTTTTGATGGTGGCCCCTGTGACGTGCGCTTGGCTGAAGCCAATCTCAATGTACTTCCCAAAGCGGCTACTGTTGTCATTCCTGGTTGTCTTTGCATTCCCAAAGGCCTGGCAGGGAAGGAGGGCAGGAGGTTTTAACTGGCCCCAGATCTCCAGATGCTCTGCAGAAGTTCAGTCCCCGCCACCCATTTTACAGGGCAGGGAGAGCATCACATCAGGGATACGGGCCATGAGGAACACAGGGAGAGCCTGCAGGGACACCCCAGCTATCCCCATGCAGATCCTGGGGACCCAGCAGACCTACCTCCATGACAGGGCTGGAGGCCAGCACCTTCTCCTCCATGCTAGAGTCACCCTGGCAGCCCGCGACAGTGGTGAAGTATCTCATGGCATACTTGGCTGAGGCAGTCTTCCCTGCACCCGACTCACCACTGATGATGAGGGACTGTTTCTTCCCAAACCTGCCAGAGAGGGTCATCAGCTGGGGAGAGCCTGTGACCCGACAGGACCCCTCTCCACAGACACAGTCCCAAGGGGGCTTCAGCCCTTCTGCACCACAACCCCAGGGATGCTCTCACCTCACCATCTGCTTGTACGCCTCCTCTGCCAAAGCGAAGATGTGAGGATCCATGTCACCTATTTCACGGCCACTGTAGGCATAAATCACCTCCTCCTCATAGATGGGCAATGACTTGTAGGGGTTAATAGCAACGAGGACGATACCTGGAGGAAGAAGGCCGTGCAAAGGGCAGGGGCCGGATGGAAACCTGTCCCAGGGAGCAGCAGGGAAGGGGCACGGGATGGGAAGCAGGAGGGGGTGCACGGGGCTCACCGCAGTAGGTGTAAATGACATTGGCCTCCAGGAAGCGCCGGCGGAGCGAGTGCAGCACAGCTGGCTCATGCAGGTAGCTCAGGGCCACCAGGTCATCAGCACCTGAGAGGCAGTCAGGGTTGCAGAGAGGTGGCAGCTCAAACTCAATGGGGTAGGCCAGTGCCTGTGGGGATGGAGATGGAGCAGGACAAGTGTTGAGCAGGATCAGCCAGGCCCCACAAAGGCAGGATGGGTGTGTGGGGAGTGGCACAGCAGAAGGGATGCTGTCTGCAGGCTGTGCTTGGGCTGTTAGTCATCAGGAATCACAGCCCAGCCAGCACGGTGAGCTGAGCTGGAGGCCCTTTGGGAAGTCAGGCAGGAGCAGGCAGTAAGGACCAGCTCACCAGGCAGTCAGGGGACACAGAGCACAGCAAGCCAGACACAGCCAAGGTGGTCTGGACTCCTGCTCAGACACCAGACAGGGCATGTCCAGGCAATGTTTGAGCCTCTCCTCACCCCGCTGAGGAGCCCAGGCTGGTTTGGGGGTGCAGATCTAAGGATGCCCCACCATGTGGCAAGCACAGGCAGGACCTGCACAGCTCCATCCTTACCGAGCCATCTTCCAGGCGGAGATGAAGAATGGCATCTCCTTCCTTGTAACCTCTGGTTATTTCTGCCACCCTCCAGACTTCGACACAGTCAGGAATCCACACCCGGGCACCCTGCGGGGACACAGGAGGGAGGGGACCCCTGCAGAGAGCCACAGCCAAGAGACAGGGAAGGCACCTATCCACCAGCCTCTGAACCAAGCATTGCAGCCCTCCCCACAGTTCTTAGGGCAGTCAGCCCGTGCTCAGCATCACAACAGCAGGGCAAGCCATGAGACTCAGCACCCTGCTAGGTGCCCCATGGCCCCTTGGCTCCTGCAGGCAGGGGTCCTACCCAGCTGCTCTCCAGATGTGCAGGAAGATGCCTTTGCTAGAGCCCTGCTTCCCTCCAGCTCTGCTGCCCACCCCAGGAAGTTCAGCACCTCTCATACCCTTGGCATGGGGGGCTGTCTCTGCCCCACCCCAAGGACACGATCACACCTGCTGCTGCAGGGAAGGTTTCTGAACCTGGCAGGCTGGGGATGCAGCCACATGGTTTGGCTGGGCAGAGATACCAGGCTTGAAAGCAGATGCGTGCAGTAAGGATCTCTTGCTAACTACCAAGCAGGTCCAGACACCATTGCCAGCTCTGCAGACCTAGCTACAGACCAGAGCACAGGGACAGCAATAAGAGAAATCCCCCTGTGCCCTTTTTGCCCCCCAAATTTGCAGCTCCCTGGGGCCAGCTGCAGCAGGCAGCCTTATGCAAGGTACCAGCTGGCACCCATGGGACCTGCCTCCAGTACCCTTCCTGCTGGAGGCTGCTGCCAGCCTCGGTTTCCCCTCTGCAGACAGTGGGTGCTGATGAAGTGGGAGTTCCGCAGCATGGTGAGCCCTGACTTTCCTCCGCACCCAGACCCAAGTGCTAACACCTCCCTCAAGCCTGTAAAAAGCCTCTTTGGAGCCATCCCACAGGGAGTGGGATCCCACGCTCAGCAGGAACCAAGCAGCACAACACCACAGGGGTATAGAGGTAAAAACTGGGCCAAAAACCCCTCAAGACCCTGCTGCAGGCATCCTATGAACTGGCAAGAAGGTGAATACCTGGCCCCAAGCTAGCACAGGGTGACCTGCCGTGCTCCAGGGCCAGGGAGCTGCAGCTCCTGCTGCCCCCGCTCCCCGCACAGGTGCCCAGGGCCCCACTCCGTACCAAGCTGCCAGACACTGTCTCAGCAGGAGGAGCCAGACTGCGAGGAACACGGGCAGAGAGGAGGCCATACTGTGAGCTTACTGCATGTTTGCAAGTAGGTGGGGGGAATCTAATGGTTGCAGCTTTGCTCTCAGGCTGAGATGGCAGTGTGTTACCCGTTTCCACAAGCTCTGGGAGCTATTGCAGAGCAGTGACAGGGCTCTAACACATTGCACTCCCACCCCAGGGGGTTGGGGCCAGCCTCTTGCTAGAAACCAGGGCCTGAAAAACCATCCTGGTTTTGCTGATTTTGCAAATCCAGGGAACTTGGCTTGCAGCAAATGTCTGCAGTGTGCAAAGCACATGTGTTAATGCATCATTAAAGTTGATCAAACAAGCACTGAACAGGCTGCAAGTCTGGGGAGGGGGAAGGAAGGGGCTGAACTTTGGGATCACATCCAAGGGAGTCATCAGAAGGCTGAATGTCTGACTTGGCAGTTCAAATAAAGAGGGCAGGAAGGAGATCAGGTTGCAGGGGCCGCTCAGCAGAGGAGCAGCGACAGGAAGCAGTTATCTTTTATGAGCAGTAGCCACTGGGGGGAGTGAAAATTGCACGATGTACAGCTTCCTGGCAAGACACTAACGGATTTTAGTCTGAAATCACAGCTGGACAAAAGAGCATTCCTGCTAGCGCGCCTGGCTCGCCCCTTGGCTGCTCCCCAGCTCTCCTCAGAGGGAGCACCAGGATGGCGCTCAAGCAGGCACAACCTGCAAAAGCCGGACAGTAACCTCAGGGCTCGACCGGGCTCTTGGCTAAGCCAGCCGTGCAGCTGCTTCGGTCCCAGCCTGGCCGGCGATTTGGGATGAGGCAACCCAAGATGCCTTAAGCACGGAAACCCTCCTTGCTTTGCCCAGGTTGGCACCTCAGTCAGGCCACGACGACGGATGCCGCACCTCTGACCTCTGCAGAAATACAAGTACCCTCCAGCCCCACAGGCTAATGTTGTACTGCCAGGGAGAAAGGACCATGTGTAGGCTCTGCCCTACAGCTGTAGCGATCATTTTTGATGCACAGCAGCAAAAGTAAGAAGCAAGAGCCTGTCCTGCAGCAGGATTGTCCTCGATGGGCAGAGCTGGACCGAGGCAGAAGGAAGAAGACAAGGGGATAAAAGTAGCCAGGCCAGTTGGGCAAGAAACAAGACAGATGGGTGCCCAAGCAGCACCAAACCCTTCCTCTCACCTATGACGAATACCACTGCTAGGTGCTGCACTTGCCAGGCCATGGGACCCTGCATGTCAGGGAGCTCTACGAGCAGCCTCGCCAGGGTGCAGCAGCCACAGCGGCACCCACACAGGGCAGGCAGCCCATGGCCAGACCCACGGCTGATACACCACCAGGCACCCTGCACCCCATGAGGTGCCACCAAGCTGGGCACCGGTCGGGAGGTGACCCAGGGGAACACCCAGGCCACAGCACCTGCAGCCACCCAGGGTGCTGAGCTCCAGGGGAGGCACAAGATTCCCCCCCATCTGCAACAAGCACCCCAGATGCACCAGCAGGGCCCCCTCTGCAGCCCCCAGGCTGGGACCTCCTGGACCCCCTCACCTGCACGTACAGGTCCCCCGCAGCCATGGCAGCCCCCCCACTGCTGCCAGCACTCCCCCCCCACTGCCCGCAGCCCCTTTATGGCCGCTAATTGCCGCTAATTGGAGGGGGAGGGGAGGGTTGTGGGTCCCCACCCCACTCCGCCTCCTGCTCCGCCCCCCAGCCCCTCCCCGGGCCAGAGAAGCTCCTGGGTCCCCCCCCCCACTGTGGCACCCCAAGATCCCTTCTAGCTCCCAGGGCACCCATGCGGGACACCCCAAGAATCCCCATAAGGGGCACCTCAAGACCCCATTTGGAACATCCTGAGAAGCTTTATCTGGGACCCTCCCCCCACTCAGGACACCCCAAACTCCCCCCCTACCTGGAACACCCCAAGAGCCCACTGAGGGTACCCAAAGACTCATCCTATCGAAAACTTCCCTCATCCAGGGCACCCTGGGCCACTCCAGGTCCCCCACCCAGGGCACTCCAAGCACCCACATGCCACCCCAGTCCTGTGGCGCAGACGCCCACACCCCTCGTTACAGAGGAACTCGGGTAATGATGAAAACCTCTGGCCACAGCACTGGCAGTGAACCGAGGCTGTCTGTGGATGCTGCTGCCCGTGGGTCCCCG
>VZTV01017196.1:13913-26026 GCA_013400875.1 Anhinga rufa | reverse complement strand
TGCCCCTGTCTGTGGGTCCTCAGTGCCCATGGGTGCCCCTGTCTGTGGGTCCCTACAGTCTGTAGGTGCCACTCTCCATAGGTGCTACCGTCTGTAGATCCCTGTTGCCCATGGCTCCCAGCTGTCCCTGGGTCCCCACTGCCCAAGGGTGCTGCTGCCTGTGGGTCCCTGCTGTCCCTGCATGCCTGTGGTGGCCCGGCCAGCCCTGCAGAGCCGCCACAAAGCCTGGGCGACTGCCTGCACTGTGGAGGTGGCTGCTGATGGGTGCAGCTGGGGACAGGGTGACACCTCTCACCCAAGCAGGGTGAGAGGTGGGGGACAGTGAGCAGCACTGCCTTGCTGGGAGCAGGAGCACCTACGGGGACAGAGAGGAGGCCAGACCCATAGCAAGGTCACCCAGCCTGGACAGGGACAAATCCACGTGTCAGGAAGAAGCAGATGTCCCTGTTGGTTCCGGCTCCTGCCCCAAGCACCCTAAGCTGGCACCCGCTTTTTTCCCAGCTGGCTTCGCCAAGCCTCAGCAGCCCTGCTGTGCCGCCCCAGTGCGGGTGCAGCTCCAGGGATGCCAAAGCCATCCCAGAGGGTGCCAGCTCCGGTAACCCAGCACGCTCAGCAGATTAGTGCAACATGGCAATCAGGGTGATGCAAATGTTGGCCTTCCTCCCCCCACCCCCCAAAAATAAAAAATTGAGTACATTCTGCAACAGGGAACACAGAAAGACATTTTCTGATGAAAAAATAATGAATCCCTAATTGCCCAAGGGCTGTTCAGCAGCATGTGGCTCATTAACAAATCACGTAGGCGGGTTCACGCCATGTGCAGCCTGTAGACACAGACCCGAGCTGCATTAATAGCTAAGCTTTCAGCCTGGGAGAAAACAGGCACCCAGGCAGCCTTTTGGTAGTTACCACTCCCCCAGGGGGTCGACGGCACTTTCCAACAGCCGCCTCGAAAGCCCCAGTGGCAGCAGGGCGTGCAGGAGCCCCGGCGCAGCAAGACACGGTGACAAACCACACCGCGGCCACCTGATGCCAGATGGTGGCACCCAGCGAGGCCCCGGGGCGCTCAAGGGGAGCATTTTCCCCAGCACCCCATCCCACGTTGCGCTCCGGCTGCCCCAGGAAGTCATGGCTTGGCCACGGGGTTCGTAGGAGGGTCCGTGCCCCTGGCACACGGGAAGCTGAGGGTAAACGCTGCTGAAAAGCAAACCACTGACAGACGTACGGACCAGCAGACATACAACCCAAAACCAGAGGACACTGGAATGGGCGCCGAGAGGCTGCAGGCAGTGAGACACTGTAGGTAGCATATGAATTCATATATAGTAAAAAGTCTTTATTAAGAAGGCTTTGAAGTCAAAAAATAAAACTCTTGATACAATTTTCATAACCGTCAAGTCAGCTCAGCAAATATATAATCAGTACTTTAGCCATGTAAGGTTAAAGGTCCGTTATTTTCTTTTTAAAATAAAATATATTTTAGTTTTTAAAATTTATTCAATAAAGTACATATTTTCCTATAAATTCCCTACATATACATAAAGAGGTAAAAAATAAAAAAATAAAACTAAAAAAAAAAACCCAAAACAAACAAACAAAACCAACCACAAAATAAAAAGGAGATAGAAATCTGTCTGGTTTTTGCAACATGGCATGTTAACTGTGCCCCCTCCGTCCCGTGAGCTCCCCTGCCTGGCCCGGCCCCTCCAGCCACGACCCCCGACCTCTTGTCACACGTTTTTGGGCAGTTTTCACATTGGCAAAATAGAAGATAGACCTGCATTACAAAAAAAATATATATATATTTATAGAACCATCAAGAATCATCCAAAAAAATAACTACATACAAAAAGAATGACAACAAAAAAATTATAATAATAATAGAATGATTT
The DNA here is from genome assembly GCA_013400875.1 of Anhinga rufa. Taxonomy (NCBI): domain Eukaryota; kingdom Metazoa; phylum Chordata; class Aves; order Suliformes; family Anhingidae; genus Anhinga; species Anhinga rufa. The sequence goes on along the minus strand of VZTV01017196.1, from coordinate 24,134 downwards.
TAAAAAAATAAAAGACAACCCTTGCGTGTCCTAAAATAAAAAGTGCAACCGGACCTTTTCTTTCTGTTTATTTAACTTTGCAAACTGAATACTGTTATTTGGGAAGGACTGTTGAAGAACAGCTGGGCTTCCTCCTCCCAGCCGCTGGGTGAAGAGTTAAAGCTATTCTGTAAACATCAGAGTTTCCTCCTCTCTGCAGTTTCACACCCCTCTTCCTCCTTGTCTTCGTCGTCGGCCCCTTCTTCCCCACCCCTCCCGACCCCCTGTATTTCGGCCACCCTCCCGCCCCGCCATCCTGCCCTCTCTGCCTCTCCAGCCAGCAAGCAGCAGCCTCTCCTTCCCCCCCCCAACCCCGTGCACCCATCGGATCCATTATTAAATAAAAAGGTTGATTTAAACAGTTTAAAGTCCTTAAAAAGCTGTGTTGGGGTGGAGGGGAGGGCTGGCTGCCCCGGCGAGCCAGACCCGGCTAGGAGAAGATGTGGATGGCTTGCGTGGCGGGAGCGTGGCAAGCGGGACACTCGGGCTCGGCTTTGCCGCAGATGCGCATGGCACACTCCATGCAGAAGAGGTTGTGGCCGCAGGGCACCAAAGCAGCGATCACCTCGCTCTCGAAGCACACCATGCACTCGCGGGAGCTCTTGCGGTGCCCGTCGGAGCTGCTGGAGTCGGTGGGCGAGCCCGAGGTGGCGGAAATGCTGCCGGGCAGGGAGGAGGAGGAGGAGTAGCCGGTACTGTTGGAGAAGGAGGACAGCGAGCCTTGGGTGGGCAGCCAGGACAAGGTGCTGACGGGGTCGCTCTGGATGCGGCGTGCTAAGGGGTGGTCCAGGGCCACGCCGCCGCTCTCAGGGAGGGTGGGCGAGTGGCGCGGCGTGGCCGTGCCGCTGTTGCGTCTCTGTGAGCCGTTGATGGAGGAACAGCTGCTGAAGGCTTGCAAGGGGTTGCCTGAGCGCTCAAAGGGCGACCAGATGGTGGTGGGTGTCGTGAGGTCAAGGGCCAAGAAGTCGAAGCCAAAGTCGCACTCCTCCGAGCCCAGAGGGGCTGGGGGCTCGCTGAAGGTGAAGCCGCTGCTGGTGCTGTAGGGGCTGGTGGGGCTGGCGTCCGTCACCCGCCCGCTGTAGTAGGACTCGGTGGAGGTGCTGCCCAGGGAGCTGAGGCTGTCGTTGCGGAGGGCGGCCGAGGGGCGGCGGGCAGGGTGGGGGGCCTTGGCCCACAGGCTGGCCGTGCTGCCCTGCAGGTCGAGGCAGACGTCGGTGCCATTGGAGTGGAAGTCGTTGTCAGCATTGACGTCGATGAAGGAGCCTGTCCGCATGGTGATGTGCGCCTCGATCTCCTCCCTAGCCCGGTCCACGTTCTCGGGCATGCCCGTCACCTCGAACACGGGCTCCTTGTCCCGGCTGGGCGTCACGATGTAGGTGTGCGTCTGCTGCTGGATCCGCTTGATGGTAGCTCCCTTGGGCCCCACCACCAGCCCCACTACACGGTACGGGACCCTCACCTGGATGGTGGTCTGTCCCGGCAGGTTGGGGGGTCCCTGCATCGCTCCCGTCAGCCCGTTCACTTTGTTGCGCGTCGCTCGGATCATGGAGAAGTGCTCAGCGGCCGAGAGGATCTCCCTTTTCGCCATCTCCACGTCTTCCTTCCTCCCAGTCACGATAAAAACAGGCTCCTCGCCCCTGACCGGCGTCTTGATGTACGTGTTGGTCTTGGCACGTAGGGCTTTGATTTTGCAGCCTGCAGAGCAAGGAGAAGGGGGTAAAAATGATACATCAAAGCTGAGACCCCATGGGGACCCCCTGCTCACACAGGATGGGGAGATGCAGGACCAGCAGGTCCCTTTGGTTCTGCGCCTGCAGCACACCCTTGGAGGGGTCCCTCCCACCTCAAAGGCAGCCAGGGGTTCACAGCTCGGCGCTGGGGGGCTGTGCCGGCTTGTCCGAGACACACCAGGCTCTTGGCACCAGCCTGACCCTCTGCCACCACCTCGTCTGCACCACAGTGGGGATCGATGACCCGCAGGACGCAGCCCAGCTCCCAAGGGCTGGGACAACACGTGGGCAGAGAGGGGCCGCGGCAGGCAGCCACGGGGACACTTTCTGGAATGGGAAGCCAGGTTTACTCAAAAGGTGTTTAAGGAGGTGCAAGGGGGGGGGGGGGGGGAAAGACACTGAAGATGGAAGGAAAAGGCTTGTTTGGGTCCTGCAGGTTTGTCGACACCTCTCAGCCAGCAGCTAAACCCGAGAGAAACAGCCCTGGCCACACCCCAACAGCAGCAGCGATGGCCCCGGAGGGACAAGGGAGCCGGGGCTCCCCGGGGCCAGGCAGCGCAGGCGCCCACTGCCTCCCTCGCCCTGCCCCGAGGGAGGAGACCCCAGGGCAGAGGGGCTGCGCCTGCGCCGGCTGGGGCAGGAGCGCTCACGGGGCACTGGCTCTCCCCATTCTGGAAAGACCTGCTTCCCCCGCACAAGGAACATGATTCAGCAGGCAGAGCCCAGGCTGGGACGCAGGAGACCAGGGCTTTGCTGCCAGCTCTGCCTTTGCCTCACACAACCCTGGGGGCGAGTCCCTGCCCCGAGCCGGGCTCTGGCTGCGAGTCCCTGCAGCGCCTGTCCAGCAAAAGGCTCTTGGTCGGCGCTGGGACTGGTCGCCACCGCTCTCGCTGAGGCACCGCCTCGGGCCGCAAGCGTGGCACCACTCCCTGCAACTCCAGCCCTGCTAATTGCATCCGCTCTGCCTGCGCTCCAGTGCACCCACTTAATTAAATTCACATGAGCCAGGCGCACCGCACCGGGAGCTCAGCCAGGCCGGCCGCCCTCCGCTCTCGGCACACGAGGGCGAGTGACCCCCTCTCTCCCACTTCCCCCACGCATCCCCTGAGCCTTGCTGGGCACCCAAAGCAAAGCCGGGAGCCCACAGGGATGGTGGCTGCCCAGTTGGAGCCCCGAGACTGTCCCTGTCTGCTGCAAACACTGCTGCTGCAGATCCACATCGACAAATAGCTGCACACTGGTGGGGAGAGCTCGAGTCCTCGCAGACACAGCCAAGGCAGCCGCAAGTGCCCGGCTGGCTCCTCCGTAGATGGCTTGCTTAGGGCACTCCTCCTCCTCTTCCCAGATGCTCCCTGAGGAAGGGCAGGGCTGCTCTTCCAGCTGCAAGGCTGGAGAAGCGAGAGCCCCAGAAGGCTGAAGGGACTCAGCCGGGGCTGGGGTGGCGCAGGACATTCAGGCAGGTCTGTCCCAACCAGGCAAATCGACCCGCGCCCGCAAGCAGCTAGAGAGCAGAGCCCTAACGGGGCTGTGCTATTCCTGGAGACCCGAGCGCAATGTATTTACCAGGGTATTAAGCAACAAGAAGTAAAAAACCCTGTCAAAATAAGCAAGCCGCAGCTGTCCTGGATGTCAAAGCCCGGCTTTTTGGCAGCACTAACCCCTCCGATAGCCACATCCCGGGAGCCGACGGGTGATGACACTGGCCTCTCCAGACACTTCCTCCAAAAAACCTTGAAAGCAGCTTGCACCAGCCCGCACAGCCCCTGCCCAGCTCCAGGCTGCCCTGGGGTGCCGGCAGCTCCATGTGTGCCCTACCTGCTGCCTGCAAAGGTCCCAGGATGGCGACAGACAGGTTGGAGGGAAATCTGGGAGGGGAGCAGGCAGATAAGCAGCCAGATAGAGCTGGGGAGGCAGGAGACCTGCTATGATCTCCCTCCTAAGGGGGAAACCCTCTGGATTTCATACAAGCCAGGCTGAAAGCATTTGAAGGCCACCTCCAAGCACTTGTTGCAATCAAACAAGCGTTCCTCCCGCCTTGCATTGCCCCAGGGATTGGGGCAGCAGGATGAGCCCAGATTCAACCCTTCATGGGACCAGACAGGCTCAGCCAGGCAGAGGCAGGGCTGGAGCTGCCCCGCTCCCCAGAGCCAGGGAGGCCGCCCAGAGGCTGTGGGGACATGCGGAGGAGGAATGTGGGTGGAGAAGGGTTTGTCCAGGCTTTTCCTAATTTAGGACAACAACTGGAAGGTGTATTTATGGCTGGGGGCATATGGTGGGGAAAGCAGCAGCCCGGTCACTGGGGCAAGGCAGAACCAGCAACCATCAACAGTGACTTTTTCTTTTAAGCATATGCCAGCTTCTGCGAGGCTGCCCAGAGCGAGGTGCCTGCGACACCACGTTTCCCTCTCTGATTTATTCTGGTACCTGCTATAAGCTCTCCCTATGCCCCACTGCTTGGCAAGCCAGGCCGAGCACAGTGGCATGGGCAAGGGCAGCTGGGCTGGGAGCCACCGCAGGGCTCTGCCAGTGCCTCCTGCCGACACCAGCCTCACACCCCAGGTCCGAAATTTGCCCTTTGCAGCGGGAAGCGGCAATTTCAAGACTCAAAGGTACTGGCAGCTGCCAGAAGCTGCAAACAGGAGCTACTTGGGAGGCATGTCCCGCAGCGGGCATGGCACAGTGAGGGTCTTCCTTGCCCCGCTCCGCTGCACCGGCTGCACCAGTGTGACTGAACTGATGCTATGGCAGCGCAAAATGGAGGAAGAGTTTATCCAGCTGCTCCTTGCATGCCTTTCCTAGGGGCAAAGCCAGAAACCTAGGTTAAAAATTGAAGGGGTGCCTGGCTTGTCCTGCTCCACCCTCCTCAAACAAGCAGGGCAGGAACAATGCACAGGACCTGCGGCTGCTGGACACTGCCAGGGCCACGGCACCCGCAGCACCGCAAAACACACCACGGGCCGGAGCTGGTTTTTCCAATTCTGGTGCAAAGAGGATGGTGGCAGGTCCAGGGCAGCGGGGGTGCTGATTTGCCTCCCTGCCCACCGCAGAGCTGTGTGGGGAAACACTGCAGAAAAGGAGGCATCAGCTGGGAAAGCCGCTTGTCCACGGCCACGTGCTGGTATCTGCACCAGGAACCGCACTTGCACTGCTCAGTGTGAGAAGCCTCCGCCATCACGACACACCGGTGAGTGCACCCGGACGGGTGCATCGGGGATGTGGTGGAAGCAGAGCTTGTCCTGCTGCTGCCCCCAGTCCCAAACTCCACCTAAGCCACCCCTTGGCTGTGGGGACCCCCAGGCAGCAGGTCCTAAAAGCCCTGACTGTGTGAAGGATGGGCAGCCTCCCCAGCTGGGATTCAACAGTGTTTAAACCCACACGGCACAGTGAGCTATAGGTCTGCAACACCAGGAACTGGTGAAGAGATACAGCCCGACAGTGGTACGACCCCTGTCCGCATTCACATCTGCACCCCGGAGAGGTGGCTAAGCCGAGGCTGCTCCTGCCCAGGCTTGGGGAGATGCTGACACCCTATGGCCAAGTCCCCCAAAACCGCCCTGAGAGCAAGATGTACTCGAGCCACACAACACAGGTGGTTTAACCAGCAACATGCAACTGGGGGAATGATCCACACCAGTATAAGATATTTCAGATGAGTCTCCACAAGCCCCCACCCAAGCATGCTGTGAGAACACCATCCTGGATGGCGGCATCCCTCTGAGTCGGTGCAGCACAGTCCTGCTGGAAGAGGGCCGTGCCAGATGGGGGCTATGGAGAGGACCAGGGGCTGTCCAGCATTGCCGGTGAGCCCCACTTCAGGCGAGACGTGCCCTGGCATTGCCGGATCAAGCGCCTTACCTCAACCAAGCGGCAGAGTTTGGTATTCCAATGTTTTACCTTGCCAAGGGCTGGCTTGCAGCATTAGAGACGAGGGAGGAGAAAAACAAGGCGCCAGATTTTGCCACAAGTCTATAAACAAGGTGGCTTTAAAAGCACTTTTCAGATCCAAAAGAAAACACCCCCAAAACTGGGGATGGGGGCAGACCTAGGGGTGCTGCAGCCCCAACAGATCCCTTCTCAACACCAGAGCCTGGGTTTCAGCACAGCCCGGGAGCGGCTCAGTCGCCACGTTACAGCTCTTTGGCAGAGCTCTGAGTCCCCATGAGCCCAAACTCTTCATGGCAACCCGTGGTCATGCTCAGCCGCAAGCAAACACCCTCATTCCAGGGGTCTCAATCACATGCAACTGCAGCGAGTGACAGCCCCTCGCACCACCCCTCGGCTCCGCCTGCAGAGACAGCACCAATGGAGGGGTGCGAGCTGGACGAGCTGGACGCTCCTCTCAAACCCTCCAGGCTCCACACCCTTCTCTTCCTCCCACCGTTGCCAGCTCCGAGCTGCTCTCTGCGCACCCCACACGGCTCCCGGCACGCTCCACTCCGCAGAGCTGCCCTGCGGAGCCACAGCACCTTGGCTGGACCCATCCCACCTGCCCTTGGGCTGAGAAATGGCTAGTTTTCAACAAGAAACAGAATCCCAGCGGATTCTCCCTGGGATGATGTGGCGATGCAGGCGGCACCGCCGGAGAGGTGGTTGCTCTCCCTGAACATCCTTCTCTTGGCACCACCAAAGAGGGCTTTGCCCCCTGCCAGGAGGCCCGGTCGGATCAGGGCTGCGACTGTCACAAGAGTCCCTGAAAACCACGACAGCGCAGGCTGGGAAGTGCCTCTCCATCCTCTGCGCTCCTGCTGTCACCCAGGCAAGGGATGACACCCGGCACAGCTCATCCACTCGCTGATCCCCAGCGTGGCCTGGCCAGCACCTGCTTTGACATAAGGTAGCCTCCTCCACGTAAGGACAAAGCTAGCCAATCCCCTTGGCCAGACCACGTCTCTGTTTGCCCGAGGAGCTTTGCGCTTGCAGCGCCCAGCTCTGAGCTATGAAAACCCAAGAAAGGGCAAACAGAACTTTTCTGGAGGAGCCTTGGATGGCATCAACCAGGAGGACTGTGTTCATCACAGCCTCCGCAGCCCAGGAGCCGGCTGACACCTTGCACCCAGCCCTCTGGAGCTTGCTACCTGCTGCAGAAAGACATTGCCCTTCCTCTTTCCCCAGCTCTGCAGCATCTCCTGGCCTCGGATCCAGTGTTACGGTGCTCCCAGTCCCCTTCGTTACAGGCGAATGGCACAGGATGTGCCAGGACTGGGGCCAGGCGTGGAGGAGAACACACTCCACCTCCATTGCATCTCATCCCCCCTCTTGCTGACCGCTTCTTCCCACCCCTCTGCAAACATTAATTAATTCATCCTTGCAACCAGGCTGCGGGAGGCAGGCACATCACACCTTTGTTTCTTCTCCAGACACTGGGAAAAAGCGAAGCAGGGAGGCTGGGCTCCTCGCCTCCAACCAGAGAAGGAAGCCGGTGCCAGAGCCAAAAGGCACAGGCAGATACTTCAGTGATCAGATCAATCTGCGCGACCAACTTCAGGAGTTTCTGGCTCTGCTACAACCCAGAGAGGTGGGAGGAGGCAGCCAGGCCAGCCTCAAGACGTGGCATGATGGGCAGAGGACAGCAGAGAACAGCAGCCCAGGGCTCAGAAATGCGAGAGGATTCATCGCAGCCCCAGCAATCCACTGCAAGTTTACAGACGCTCGATCTGGCCCAGAAACCAAGGCCCGTGGTCTCCCTGTGCATCCTCTAAGCGCCGAAACACCCGCCACACTCTGGCAGGGAGGAGAGCTGCCGCATTTCCCTGGATCACCCCTTCAAGCATCCCAGCATCTTCTATAAACAGCAACTTTCCCAAATCCTTTGCAAAGCTGCGAACAGTCCCTGCGTGTCACAGATGGGGAAGCGGAGCCCGAGAGAGGAGCCGTGGCTGGCTCCGTCCCACGAGAGGCACGTGGCGTAGGAGGGGAGAGTAGAGCCCAGGGCTCTCAGCTGCACCGGCTCTCCATCACCCTCTTGGCCTCACTGGGGCAGAAGCTGCTGGAAATGCACCTCGAAAGCCAGGACACCGGGGAGCAACGCTGGCCCGGTGCTGACGTGCAAGAGCCAGGGCAGCTCTAACGTCCAGCCCGCCCCACGCTCCCCATCTCCCTTTTCCCCAGTGATTTCTGTTATCACCACCACTCTTTTTGCGCCTGGTGAGATGAGCCCACACCGCTGCAATCGATGCCCACAGCACTTTTTGGAGACAGTCCCTCCCACGGCAGGAGTCATGAACGGGCTTGCACGCAAAGGCACGGCCACGTAATCCCACCAGGCCGCGCTGCCTTTCAGTAGCCGTGTGGGCAGGGAGAAGAAAAGCAGCAGATCCCAGCTGGCAGATGCTGCTCCGCACCATCACCGATGCCGATCCGGACCAGGGGTCGTGGTCACCATCCCTCCAGCTCAGTCAAGAAAACACAGATTTGCTTTACACAACAAAAGATTTACCTGCTGAGCTGCTCCCTCCTGGAAAGGGTTAAATTAGTGGATCTGGAGGAGAGAAATTGAAGAAAAAGGAGAAGTCGGAGAAATCGCAGCCAACAGCCTCTGTCCCACCTCAGCCCGCATAGGACAGCACTGCCCCGGCTGCTGGGACCTCCCAGCCACATCCCTGCTCTCCCCCATGGCGGCGAGGGACTGCTGGGCTCTGGGGACACCAGGACCGGTCCCAGAGCGCCCCGAGAGCTGCTCCTCAGCACATGGTGTACGGGGAGAGAAACCCAGCCTTGCCCCAACTCGAGACCCTTCCAGGGCACCCGATATCCATGTTTTCCCACGTTCCAAGTGCAGCGGCACCACAAGCACCGGCTCCCCGAGTCACGGCTGGGCTGGGCAGTGCAGGGAAGACAAGAGTGACAGGGACACGGTCTGAGGGAGTCCGACCCAGCCCTGCAACATCACCAGCGGCACATCTCACTGCTGGAACAATGCCAGGCCCGACGAAGCACCCCAAGGCTCAGCTCCACGCTGCTGCACAGCCAGAGCCCCGCTGCCACGGGGCTACCGAGGACCAAGGGAGACTCGCATGCGGGGACCTGGGGAGCAGAAGGACCAGGGAGCCAGCACGGGTGCAGGAGGATGAGGAGAGCCAGAAGGGCTCTGCTCATTTTTGAGCTCAGTGCGAGACCCGGAGGGGTGGGCAGCTGCGAACGACCTTGGTATTGCCCCTGCTCAGGCTGCACCAGCCTCACGTATCCCTGATTTAAAACAGCTGCCGGCGGCACCAGAGAGCAGCCAGAGCACAAAGGCACTCTGCTGACAGCCCTGTCCCCTCGGACGCTGCCCAACCACACCCCCCGCCAGCGAGAACTGGGGCTGCCAAAGGCCGAGCCGCCCCTTCACGCCAAACCCCAGCACAACGGGGCCGTGGCACGGCGTCCGAACAGGCCGGGAGCTGCAGAAAGGCTGAGAGCAGGAGAGGGGCAGGAGACACATGGGGGGAAATCCTCAAGGAGAGCTGTTCGTGCCCACGGGCCGGGGCGGCAGCAGGTAGCTCCAGCCTGGCCCCAGGTCCGTCCGAGCCCACCAGCAGGACACGGTGCCCCCCCAGCACCCCTCCTCAAGCTGGTATAATAATTTCTTTTGCAGCTCTTTTCCAGGAGCCCCACGAGCCCGTGGAGCTTAGTGAGCACCCAAACTCTGCACAAGGCGTCTGGGGCAGGTCCCCAGCTGCACATTTAACTCATCGGGGTGCCGGAGGTGCAGCCCCAGGGCCTCGACGCAGCCGAAACACCCAACCCCAGCGAGGAAGGGTGCCAACCGACAGCTCGCTGGCCCGAGAGCCGCCGTTCCTCCAGCCTCCGTGAACAGGCAGAGCCAACGCGTTTCCCAGGGGGGGCCAGACCCCGTTACAGGTTCGCTTCCCAAGCTGCCGCACCCCGGGGGTCTGCGGAGCCCGTCGGCGAGGCCACCGAATCCAGGTGCCCGTCCAGCCCAGGGAGAAGGAGGATCCTCCGGAGCAGGGCGCGGCACGGCGCTCCTCCCGGGCCTCGCCACGCCGCTCGGCCGCCCTGGCCGGGCTCAGCGGCCCGGTGGGACCCCGCGGCCGGGGCGGCGGGACCGGCGAGGGGTGCGCGGAAAGTTGGGAGGCCGGGAAGCGGGGCCGGCTGGGAGGCAGCGCAGGCCAATGGGAAGCGCAGAGCATGATGTCACCGCGCTCATCACAGCATGGCTCTGGCTAACAAAGAGAACAATGAGGCTGCCCAGCTCCCCGCTTCCCCCCAGGAAAAAAATGCCCCCCAGCTCCCCGCTCCGCAGCCCCCCGGCCAGGGAGGGATGGGGGGCATGGGGGCGAGGGCCAGGCTGGGGGGCCAGAGCCCTGCGTGGCGAAAACGCCCCAGAGGTCAGGCTCCCCGTGAGCCGAACTGCCCGTCGCCGGCGGGATTCCTGCGGGCAGCACCTCCCTTTTTATTTTTTCTTTTTTTTTTTCTTTTTCCTTAAGTCCTCCTCCCTGGGGTCTTGTCT
>VZTV01017196.1:0-12234 GCA_013400875.1 Anhinga rufa | reverse complement strand
CCTCAGCGCGCCCCGCACGACGGCGAAAGCGGGACGAGGCGGGGGCGGCCGGCACCGCACGCCGCAGCCCTCCCCCGGCCGAGCAGCCCCCTCTGGGAACTTCCCTCAGGAGGAGGAACAGGGCAGAGGCGCCGGGTGCCGCTTTGCACGACCCTTTTATTGACAACAGCGTCGCGTCCCCCACCGGGCAGCAAATCCGGAGCGGCAAGCGGCTGCCGGGGACGCGGCCGCCCCCCGGCCCCCCGGGACAGCACGCCCGGCCGCCCGCTCCCCGCACGGTCCGTCGGGCACTCGAGGGTACAGAGCCCCAGCGCAGCTACGCTGTGGGTACCGAAGGATGTTTCCTTCTTCCAGAGTTACAAAAGTTAAGAAAACGTAAAATCTTTTGTCCTTTTTCCCTCCGTTCCCTCGTTGCTATTTCGCAAGGGTTAGTGGCCGTTTGGCACGCTCGGCAGCGAAGCGGTCACCCGTTTCTGCTTCAGACAGAGCCACAGCGACTTCGGCAGCTCGGATGCCCCAACACCACAGGGATCTCAACCACCTTCCCAGGGCTCCCTCACCCAAAAGCCACCCCAGCAGCTCCCTGCTGAGGTGTCCCTCCACCCGCAGAGGCAGCTGGCTCACTGCAGAACAGTCACCTCCAGGTCATTTGTTCCCCTGGGCCAGTGCTTTACAGGGACCTTCCACAGATGGAGCTTTAAGAAATCCTTCCTGCAGATAGCAAGACCAATTATCTGCTCACCCAACACCTCAGATACCCAGATGCTCAAATTCCACAGGTCCTACTCTCAAGCTTCCTCTTCTCCATTTTCAGATAATTGTCTTTCCCGACTGCTGTCTTCGGGACTAACTCAACCATTCGGCTTGGGGTTGTTTTTAATTGCAAGAACCATCAGTGTCTGGTCTAGAAACCCCCACTTCTCTGTTCACGTTTCACAGATCCTGGGAAACATTAACACCTGCTGGTCAGTGGCCCAAACACACAAGCCACGTCATCTGTCCTCGTGCTTTCAAGTTTTGCCCTTCAGCTGGTGACTCTCCTATGGAGAGGGACTTCCACTTCTGATACTCCAAACGGGTCACCTTAAACTTCTATGGGATCTTTCCGGCGAGATAACAGCCACTAGGAACTGCCTCCTTACTTCTTTCCACTTCTCTTACCTGCCAACTAAACCAAACGCCTTCCAGCTGCTGAAAAGTTTCACGACAACAGGTAATAAGCTTCCTCTCCTGTTTTACCTTCAGGTCTTGGCAGTGAGCTCCCACCAGCTCGCTCCTTCTGGATGGCTGCTGCAGAAGACTGTACCAACTTCTGTTGCCCCCAAAGCATTCACGGCTCAGTTGCACGGAGGATCTGTCCGGATCCATCCAGACTCCTCGGTGCTTGCACGGATGCATCGGCACGAGCGCAGCTCTGGCAATCCTCCCACTTCAGACTCGTCTTCCCCGTGCCGCGAGGCTGTTCGGAGGGCTGGCAAGCTCCAGGCGCGTTACGGAGAGCTCGCACCTACCGCGGACTGAAGCTTCTCCTCCGGGGACAGACGCAGCAAAACCAGCAGATTTGAGCCACAGAAGTTGGCTGTGAGACATCTCCCGCTCTCACTTGCCAAAATATTTAAGCTAGTAAGCTGAAACACCCCACTAAACTACTAAAAATAGTGGGTTTCCATTACTTGAGACAGAACAGTACGAGCCCTCCCTTCTGAGCTTCTCTCATTTCCAGAAAATGCAGAAACCCCTCATTAATGGCCAACGCTAACTTCTCTGGGCAACCTGCACCAACACAGCAGAGCAGCTGTATCTGAACCTGTCTGTATGGCTCCTACGTCCTTGCTGCAACTCCGACGCTGACCACGCTCCTTGCCGCCGCACCCACCACCTCTCAAGCCCCATGAGAAGCGTTGTACGTGGGCTTTCAAACTCACCCCAGGAACTGCAACGCTGCCTCCAAACACTGCCATTTTTACCTACTCTGTACTGAAGAGAGTCCTTTTGGGAAATCACTACGTCAAGTCCAACAACACGCAGAGAAACTGCCAGTTGTTATTTTAAGTGCTTTTGGCAAACCTGGTTTGTAGATGTTATGCCTCTGATCTGTTCCATTTTCAGAACTAGCTCACGCTTTTTTCTTAGATTCTTAATTTCACTCATGGCACCAAGCTGCCTTTGTAGGTTTTAACCTGAGTAATTAGCAGGTCTTTAAGAGACTTGCGTCTCCCATTAACAGAGAAAATAGATTATATAAATTAAAGAAACTGAATTGTGCTAAAGAACTTCTCTACTGAAACACAACCATACAGAAGATCCAACTTCCCTGAACACAAGAGAAGAGAGAAGATGCTTGCTCGCTGCCTCCAAGCCCACCCCTCCTGGTGGTTTCCCCATTTCCGATCAGGGCTCGTTCACAATTGCTTCTGCTGCCTCTTTGTGCTGCCTGTAACCATTCGGTCTCCGATCATCCACAGAGCAAAGATGTCCCCCAAAGTGACCAATACAAGCCCCTGGATGTGTACAGGGAGTTAAAGAACACTTTACTAACACAAAGCAGGGGTGTAACAGCCTGTTAAGCTGTTTTCTGTATGGGGAAACAGAGCGATAGCTACAGCAGAGTAATCAGTACCACCACAGCTGTGCAAGCCTAACTCCCCAAGTACAATTCTGCAACAGCCACTCTTATTCCAGGTCAAGTGTGCAAAGGCAGAAGTTACAACACCCTAGCTAGAGTATCTGCTCACTATAAAGACCATCCTTCTGTGGATCAACCCCTAAAGAGGGATTACTGAACACATAAGGGGGGGGAACCCCCCCAAACCAAAACCCCCCCAGTTATCCACTTGCCTAAATCACAGCACGTGAGCCAAATGCTCTGAATGGGACCCAAAGTTTAGGGGCAAAAAATACTTTCAGAGAACTACTGTAGTTGCTCCTCTCACTCTTCAGGAGATCAAACTCTCCTTTCTGCACTGTTCTTCAAGCACATGCAAACATCGTGCAAAAAATACAGGCTTTGAGCACAGCGCAGAAGAGGTGGTGCAGCTTGGAGAAGAATTATAAAAAAGTCCTTACTTGTGTGTGGGAAGGCTTAAGGGAATATTTCAGCACATCAGGAGCTGAATCACTGCATGTAGGTGGAGCCAGACAGATTGACAAGATCTGTAACTTGAAGAATGACCTAAGTCTGAGATCAATCATCTCACGAAGTAGCTGACTGAGGGAACAACATATGGAGACGGCTCAAGGTGATGAGGCTCAAAGTCAACATGACACACAAAAAACTGCCTTAGAGGCACACGCTACAACTGACCAACTATTATATAACTCAGAACATGGACAACTGTGATCCTCCCGGCACGGACAGGCCGAGCTGTCTTTTTTCTGTTACCTCTTAAGTGCCACCACCACGTTATCTGAACGATTTCCCTACTACAGCAGCACTGGAAAAAGGCACTTTGGGGGAAGCCATTAGCAAACATCTCTCTCATGCATTAGATTCATGAAGAATCTAGCTTTCAGCTAAAGACTTCTGAGAAGTTGTGGAGCAGCCACTTGATTGAAAACTAAGAATTAACTGCAGATCAGACAAAAACATGGAAAATGAGAGATGGTACACCAAGCTTTCAAGTTTTACAGCCCGTAGATCACTAAACCCTGTAAGCTGTGCTTGATAGGCTAATCCAGGACATAGAACTGGACTCAGATTAGAAACAAAACTAAGTAATAATTTTTTAGTATTCATCTCCTTCCAAAAGCTCAAACTTGGGGCTCTATTTATCAGAGGACCTGCATTTTGTAGGAATCTGGTTTCATTTGAATACACACCTAAGCAGTTCCTGAATCTCGCCACTAAAGACAAACTTCTTAAATAAGTTGTTCGTTGCCTTACTATTCCAAATCTGCATCGTTCCAAACTATTTCCATTTGTAAGTCTGCAAGGTAAGGCAAATCCACTAAATGCTAAGAGATTTATTTAGTGAATTAAATAATTATTAACCTACCATACTCAGTATTATTTATTACTAGCAGTTAGTGTTATATCAGTACTCATCAATACTAAATTTGATTGCTAGCCAATAACCCTGACAATTTCAAGTCCAATTTGGTGGGTCATTCTGAAGTTCAAAATGTTTTTTCCTCCTCATTCTCATAAATGCTCTATCACTGTAAACATCATTTAGCAAATGCTGTTCTCTCATATACTCCAGCTAGTCATGGGGTCAAACTGAAGGGTCATGGGTTTCCCTCATTAGTTCAAGGGAACAGAGCTGATCCCTGCTAATGTGAGAACAAACCCAAGTTTGTAGCTCACTACATCCCATACAGGACATTATTTTCTACACTGCAGAATTAGTACGCCACCTTCTCCTGCTTACCTGTACACTTGTTTAAAACTGGGAGCTAAAATATGCAACACTGGGAACCTCGACCAACTACAAAGGAAGCAGTTATGAAGCAGTTCCCACGTAGGCAGAAATTTCTGTTCAGAGTGGCAAAGCTGAGAATATGCATTTTATTTGATGGGGAATAAGTGGTATCAGCCAAAGTTTTGCATGGGCGTCTGGACTCTTGGAGATTGTTCTTATGGACGTAATCCCAAATAAATAGGGTTGTCCGACTGGAGAGTTAATCCTGAAAAACTTACTTTTTCTTCATTAAAAAAACATTCCCCGCCTCCTCCCCCTTTAAACATGTTATCCTACCTTCCTTTCGAGGACCAGGAGAATCAGTCTACATAGAATGGGCTCTCTTTAAAGCAAGACAAAAAGGACATGACTCAGAAGTGCTGAAAGACTAGTTATCCTCTCAGATGTTCTGCTCTATATACCTCCTGCAAAGTAGTAAAGAGTAGGAGTGAAAAAAAAAAACCCAAGCAACCAGGTATAGAGTCAGAAGGAAGAGCCAAGTGTGTAGGTAGGTTATCAGACCCCAGGAACAGATCCGAACAGAAGGTAGCGAGGAATCCGGGTGCAGACAACACGGCCGCGCTTCCTTTAAGTGCAAGACTTTGCATTTCAGGTCCCAGGGCCTCTTGCCATTTACAAGGGCTGCTCCAAACCCATAAGTGCTGCCGGGGAGCCTGGCAGGAGCCGCTGGCTTGGGCACGCTGTTCTCTCATCAGAAGGAGCTACCAAGGGGCTAAGTTGCTAAAATACCTCCCCACACACAGAAGTGTTACAGTTGCCACCAAGGGAACATTCAATGACAAACAGGAGGCAAGAAAGGCAAGAATATATTTCATAATGATCTTAAAAGAACAATTAGAAGCTGGTAAGCAGAAGCCAAGACAAAGTTAGAGAGGGATTACTAAGTATTAGGTTAGGAAATTTAAGGATAGATTAGATCCAATAACAGAAATAAGCCTGGAAAGAAAGCTTCAGGTGAACAGCTTGCCTGTTTTGAAGGATAAAGTCTTAAACCAGGGAGACCGGTCCTGTACGGCTACACAACACATGCTGCAGAGAGAATGACCCAGCAGCTCTGTAGAAGGTACAGTAGCATCAGTGGGCTTATAGCCTTTTAAAAATATATGGATGCAGCCTTGAGCTGTGCAACTAGGCGCCTTTCACAGTGCTGGCACAAAGACTAATTTGAGACAACGAAACTTTTAGCTAACAGGATAGCTTGCTGCCCCTTCCCTCTATTCCTGAAATTACCACAGCCAGCTTGTACAAGATTTGTTTTTAGCCAGACAGCTGCAAAATACATGTAATTTTTTTTAAACCTTCACTCATACTCGCATTCAACATTTTCACAGAATCACAGAATGGCTGGGGTTGGAAGGGCCCTCCGGAGCTCCCCCCGTCCAGCCCCTGCGTGAGCAGCACCCCCAGAGCAGGGGCACAGGACCGCGTCCAGGCGGGGTGGGAATGGCTCCAGGGAAGGAGACTCCACAGCCTCGCTGGGCAGCCTGGGCCGCTGCTCTGGCACCCGCACAGCAAAGGGGTTTTGCCTCAGGTTTCAGTGGAACTTCCCGTGTTCCAGCTGGTGCCCGTTGCCCCTTGTCCTGTCGGCGGGCACCGCTGAGAAGAGCCCAGTCCCATCCTCCTGACACCCGCCCTTCAGATACTTATAATATCAATTGATATTATCAATGTTTATCAATATTGTAATATTATACTATAATATTATATTATGATATTATAACAGTACTTATATTCTATTATCATAATGTAATATCTTGTAATCATTATAATTATTCTATATTATATTTTATTATATAACATTTAGTATATATTTATAATTATTATAGTATTCTAATATTATATTATAGTATGATATTATGTTGTTGATATTATCAATATCATTTATAATATCAATAAAATCAAAATAATAGTATTTTCTTACTTTATAGAAAAGGACAGACTCCTAGAGCTATAAAGAAGCAAAATTACCTCGACCAGTAGCTGATAAACCAGCACTGATTAAAAGCTTTCATTCAGCAGAGTCTGCCTTGTACACAGAGCATGCTTTCAGTTCCCACAGTAACTGAAATGTGTTTTACTGATGAAAATACATTTCTGATTTGGGATGTTAATTTGAGCTAGCCTCCTTTCACATGGGAAGTAGAGCAAGAGTGTATGTTTATCCACAAATCCTAACTTCAAAGATATTTCTGTGTAATATTATCACTAGAAAAGAACTCGCAGCCATGACACCAAAGCCTCCATATGCGGGGTTTATCATGCCTACTTTCCCAGAGTCCAGCCATGTCATTCGTGACTGTTTTCCCTTCCTGATGTGCTCGGTTTACAAGCAAGAAAACTCCTCCCTGTTCTTGCTCAACAGCCAGTTCAGCAAGTTCAATTTCAGATGTGAATCAAGCTAACTTTTCTTGGGCAGAACCACCTACAAAAGCTCTGCAGGCCAAATTCAGACTATACCAACATCCATTCAAATTCATTACTTTTCTTGATTCCACAAAATTTCACCCAACTATAATTCAGTAAAAACAACACTGGTAATACAGACAGGGAGATAATTATATTCCCTTTCACTGTTAGTTTTGCAAAACAAAGAGGAGAAAAAAAAAAAATTGAGCTGTCTTAATGGAACAGCCCCAGCACACTCTGCACAAGATAAAATCACAAGTTTTAAGTAACAACGAGTCTCTCTTTACAAAGTTCAACTTTGCAGAGTAAAACGGCATTTTGAGGGTTTTCATCCTGTCTACGACCATCAACCAAATCAGGCCATCCCCCATCTCCTCCAACCAGTGCCCTCTAGAATCAGACAGGCTGCTGTTTCCAGATAAAACAAGAAAAACCTGACTGAGCATGACACAGCATAAGAAATGTAGCTTTTGTGAACTCGGGTGGTATGTATCCCAATTACACTGCCTACAGAAAAAGATGCAAAACCTTAGCTGTACCAGACAAGATCCTACCCCTTAGTGAAGCTGCATGAGAATATGCTTATATATTATCTCCGAAGAGGATTAAACTGTATCAGTATCCATCTTGGTACTACTGTTTTAGCAGGAAATAATCAAAATAGTTTACCAGCGCAAATAGCGGGCAGGACAAACCTAAGGCTATTTCACATCGCGGCTCTGTATTACATGCATTTATAATATCTGAGGGCAACAGGAAGGTATCACTACCATTGACAGAAAGAATTACCAGTTTCAAAAGCATTCCCTCACTAGTACTTCTCCAAGCAGATGAACTTGATCTCAGACGGAACAACGGACATATGTTAATATGCTCTCATGTAACAACTGCTGTATATTAATAAAAGGTAAGTTTTGCCCCAATTCCACTCAATTACTTTTTTAAAGTATGTTCTTTACTAATCATCTGCTTTACAAGTTATACGCGTCAAGTTACAACTGCTTTCTCCACCTTGGGATACATTCAATGATGGCAGACCACTATATGCCCATCAGTCACGTCCATGGCAGTAGGCTGTTGTAAGACAAACTAATCCAGTTATTACTGCAGCAACATGAGAAAGACAACAGCGTCATTTAAAAGGAATATTTACTTACCTGTCTTCATAAGCAGGTCAAGTTAGTTAAGTTTCTTTGGATGTGATAGGAGTCCTGGGCCCCTTTTTGATACTTTGAACAATCAACTCCTCCATATGAATGAAAACATTAATAAACTTTTTAAAGGACTGGAGGAAAGAAAGAGTTGGACAGGGAAAGTAGAGTGGTGAAAACAAAAGAGTTGGCACACAAGTTGGCAGCAATTTAAACTTGATATTCAATGCATCAAAATATTAG
This sequence comes from Anhinga rufa, assembly GCA_013400875.1. NCBI lineage: Eukaryota > Metazoa > Chordata > Aves > Suliformes > Anhingidae > Anhinga > Anhinga rufa. The sequence continues at coordinate 4,013 of VZTV01017196.1, read as the reverse complement.
TATCAACATCCCAATCATCTAAGTTCTGGTATTACATATGCTTACAATATATTTAGATTCAAATAATTGTAAAAACATCGCTAGATATTAAACAAGTTTTAAAAAAGAAACAGTGTCAGAACAAGACTGCCATGGTCAAAAGAACACCTGTAGTATCGGTTATAGACTACTAGAGTCGAGATTCAAAGGACCATATCAGCAACTTGCCCGTTAGGCGGGACACCCTGGCAGCCTCTTACTTGGTGAGGACACAGGAAGACTGTGCAGCAAGAACGAACTGGCTTTCCACAAGCTTCACTCCGTATTCCCCTCTGCCGGGTCCCAAATGTCAAGGCCCAAATCTCAGAATGGAGCCCACAACAAAAATGCAAGGGCATCCCCCCTGAAATAACTGGAAGGGGCGTAGCACAAAACTCCAGGTAGGGGCTTGACGCAGACTAGAAGAATCTCTGCTTTGTGAGAAACATTTAATTCAACACAATGAATTACAAGAGGACAGATTTACAGAATAATAACCGTAACAGACTGTTCAAAAAGGAAAATAATTTTCACTGGCTGCAGTACCAGGTAAGGTTCCCCAAAGCAGTACCTGGTAGAGCAGCAGCAAAGTACAATTCAGTCTTCTTGCAGTACTCCAAATGAGCAATATCAAAGATTTTTGTATTTTCAAATCTTTAAGAAAAGAGTTAATATAGTATCAGTCACTTTGGCATGGGATATTTTTCAAGGAGCTTAAACCTATTCAGATCACTAAGCTGAACTACTCCCAAAGGCTATTACTTTCCAGGCAATTCCCCTGGTCCCTTGCAGTCACTGCTAATCATTCTTACATGATAAAGGCTCTGGGAGCTACTTTCTTCCCCAAGTTTTGGGATACCAACAACTTGTACAATTGGTTAGTGGCACAATATTTAATCCACCACTTTATACTGTACTCTCAGCTGAGATGTCCACACGTGAATTACGCAATGGATACCCTAAGACTAAAGTAACTTTTGCAACCTAGTCAACACATTCTCCAAGCTATAAACTCTCATCTTCCTCCCCTCTCCCTCCCCAGATAAATCCATTTTTAGTCACAAGTTACCCCAATATGCTCACAGATGTACTAGAAGAGACTGAGGAATCAATCAAGGTACCCATGGTGAAGCCAAATACTTATAAACACATTAAGGCAGGTTTCACATAATTTCATTTTTGGACACAAAATGCTGGTCACTTCACTGCACATGCAAATAAGAAAGATTTAATACTTAATAAAAAGCTTTAAATTTGTTTTTAGATATCAATTATAGAAAAATCAACCTTTTTCCTTTCTTGTTTTAAAAGAGGTCAGAACATTACTGCACACGAAAGCAGATGTGTAGACACACCTATTGGAATGGATCCCCTTCCCTGCTCACACACAGAAACAGAGGTCAGGGTTCTTGGCACCAGAAGAGAAAGGAGGAAGTTCTCCTCATTGTCAGTCAGAAATGAGTCATCCTTCCTTTCTGAGTTGAGAAGGTCCTTCTGACTGGACTTAAACCAAAGCAAAATATACCACAGAGTGGGTATATTTATCTTCGAAACTCTATTCGGCTATGCTTGGACATGCACACAACTCCGTATCAAAAACGTGCACGGTTGTGCGTTCAGAGTGGTGCTGGAACTAACTGAAAAACCGATTGCCATTGTTGCAAGACCAATTCCTCAAGTGTAACTTCCCCTACTAATCAAAACGTCAGGTGGAAGAGGCACTGGCAGTTCATCTCTGAGACTACACTTTCAAGACCAATGTGGTCTTGCGAGGAAAAGGAAATTCAGTGACCCGAACTGACACATGGAATGACAATCCACAACATAAAATGACCTCCCCCCTACAGTCTGGTACAAACAGGTAGCCCCCAGCAGAGTAGCCAAGGAGTGAAACAGCATCTCTCTCACTTGTGTTGGCGAGAAAATAGTTTCTATGGGTCATTGTTAAAGGTACTTTGATAGAAAAGCTTAAAAATGTATCACCTATCACTGACCCACAATAAAAAAAAAAAAAGGACAGGAAATTTGGTTCCTAGTATTCTCCCTCCCACCATTTTTTATTCTGTTATTCCCTCCCACTTTTGCATTCCCGATTACCCTACCCCTTTAGAAAAAGGAGGGGGAGTAGAGTTTAGTCAAGTTCCATCTTCAAAACTACCCAGCAACTAATGAACCATCAGCTTCTCAACGTTTCCTGAAGTGTTCGTCAAAATGCTCATAAGTACAGTTGGATTGTTGGTGCAATTTACTCGGCAGACACTCTTGGCTTTGTTGTGCTGACCCTGCTGATAGGGTTTATACTGGGAATTCTTAGATGGAACTCCCTAGAAGAAAGAGAAAAAAAGACTTTAAGTCAATAAGAAGTTTTTATATCTTTATTATATAAAGCAAGTGAGCCCTTAAAAGAATAAGGCACCATTGCCATAACATATCTATTTCTTTGGCTCCTCTTTTTCAATCTTCAGCAGACAGTTTGCTCTGGTTCTTTGCTGTTGCCCAACCTTTGTAGGAGAGAGGAACACGAGATATTCACCATCCAAATAAAGCTACTGTTAGTGATGTGGTAAAACAGGAAAATATAGAGAGCCCAGATATAAGATGGTATCTCCCAAAGGCCAAACAGATTTCATGTTACAATCAACCTTCCAGCTTGAAGGATTGCTTAACATAAATCACTCTTCCTTCCACCTGAATTACAGCTGCCACNCTGAATTACAGCTGCCACTCCCTCCAAAGGGGCTTGTCTCTTCTGCTATTCATCCTAAAAATTCTATTTTTCCCCCTCTACATCTTGATTCTTGCCTCACAGGCTCTGGAGTCTACATAATGAAGCACCCAGGGTATTGGCTATCCTATTTCAGTGACAGAACACTAATTGCTTTTCTTAGGCTAAAACTTAAAACGATCAAAAATTAAAATCAGCGAGTTCTGTTTTCATCTCACTGCATGAGCTCCACTGACGATACGTACAGTGCTCCTGGCTAGGGTTACATCAAAGGAACACAGCAAGGAAAAACTCTGCTTCATAGCATGGTGCACTGTCCCTATCTAGTGCAACATAAAACATTTAGGGGAATTCCTGTGGGTGTATCCTGACTTGACCTTATATATCTGCCTTTTCCTGCATTGCTACACGGTAACGATTCATTTTTCAGCACCTTTAAAAACTTTCACTGCACAAGTGAAAGTCAGACATAGACTTGAGAACAAGAAGCAAGCCCTCTGTGATACTTTTAAGGGATGCACAATGTAAAGGCACATTTCTGTGAACCCTCTAGTTACTACTGTTACACTATCTTAAACTTTTCAGAATTTTCCAGATTTTTAATATATACGTTCTTCCATTACTTTCAGTTTATAAATTCCTACAGCATATAAAGTTTTTTAGCAACTTCCCTCTTTTGATGGTCAGGTTGTCTTTTTTCTAACTTTCTACAAATACTATTTTAAAAATTCCACAAATGTGCTCTCTAACATACCCTGCAAGAAAATGCATACTAAATACGCAAAAGCAAGAGAAAAAGGCAGGCAGGGAGAGAAACTGAGTCCATAAGATGGCATCTGTCATAGAACAAAATCATTAAGATTGGAAAAGACCTCTAAGATCATGAAGTCCAACCGTCAACCCAACACCACCAAGCCTCCTCAACCATGTCCCGAGGTGCCACATCTGCACATTTTTTTGAACACCTCAAAAGGTCCTTTCTGCCACAGTGTCCTCTTGCCTATCATAGGAAGTAATATATAAATAAGTAGGGGGAAAAAAAACCCTGACATCACAAGGCAAACACAATTTTAAGAACTGATCCATTTTCAAGACAGAATCCTTCAAGCGCTTACATACAAGTTCTGGTTACACATTTAGCCCATCTGACACAGACATAAGGCCCAGAACACTCCATGACAACACAGCACTCACCAGAAATCGCACACATCAAAATATTGGATTTTTTCCTGAAAGCAGGGCTACTACACCTTTACAAGTGCGTGCTAAA
>VZTV01017190.1:0-16212 GCA_013400875.1 Anhinga rufa | reverse complement strand
TTCTCTTCTCTTCTCTTCTCTTGAGAGAGGGAAAGAGGGGTGTCATAAAAGAGGTGTATGGCAAAACGCAATGTTCATGTATCCCTGGGATTTTTAGCACTTGCTAGGGTTTTATTACCTATATTTGCTTAGCTGTAGTGCTTATTAGCCATAATCTCTTTGCTATTCCAGTGCAAATTTCTAGCTACAGTTGCATGCATATGAGCTACCTGTACCCTGTCCATGTCTGATGAAATGCAAGCACATTATTTAGTACATGGAGACAAATCAACTCAGCTCTCAGAGAGAGCTGATCAGAACTGAGAAATTTGGGGAAGATTAGGTTATTCACTGAATAACATACTCTGAAAAGTTTAAAAAAAGAAAAAGAAGAAAAAAGAATTTTTTTTTCTAATGAGATTATTTTTGACCATCTGATCACCCCCATCGCCATGTGACATTCTGGGTATCTCATGCATATAGTTTCCTTCGGCTGCAGTCTTGGGCACTGCAAGTGTGTTACACACGCCTCGACAAATGAGTCATCTGGTCCCTGGTACATTTTTCTCAGATGGAGGCCCCGTGGTTGTTCTCTTGTCAAACCTCTGAAAGCACTACTCATCACAGTGTTTCTATACATTAGGGCATGACCTAAGGCATAGGAGCTTTCCTGTCATAGGATGTAAGCTGAGGTTTTGATTCACTGAGTGACTCGTCTGTTTTTAAGATGCTGCTAAGCATTGGGTGCTTCCTGTGACAGATCAAGTGCTCCAAATACTTAAATACTTCAGTACTTTGTAGTATGAGGTCATGATTAACCTAGGCCCAAACCTAGATCAACTTTTTGTGACTTTAAATTCACTAGCAAAAGTAAGAGAGTAGTATCATAGGATAACAGCAGAAAAGTTTGCTGCAAGAGTTCTTGAGCATTTAATTAGTTAATCCCTATTTCCAAAGCTTGGAAAACTATAACTGAATTATTCTTAATAACCCTGGATGGAAAAAAAATAAAATGCATCATCTTCATAGAGCTTTCTTAAATCTGTGGTAAGTTATCTGAACGTGAAGATGTTTCCTGTGGTTTTCAGTACTAATGCAGCTTTCAAAAACTGCAATCAAATAGAAGTCTGACCACAATTAAACTGAGGCAGTTCCTCCACTTAGACTTGTACCTCTTTTACCACCTCTGCTCTCTACAACATCTTGTCATGCTTCCAGAAGTGAAAACTCCACAGCAGAGGAGTTTTTACTGTCTTGCTTCATGGGCTGTCCCTGGGAAGCCTCCTCATTCCTTGGTGAAGGCTGACATTTCCCAATGACTGCCTGATACACCATTTGTGGCAAAAATAGACTGTCCCCTTTTGGTTGCAAGGTGCTTTATTTCTTTATTTCTCAGGCCCAGATTCTGTCCTCCTCATTCCCTCCTCATTACTCCCTGACTAAAGCAGTGACAACCACAGTGGCCCTCACTCCTTCAGGTGACAGTGTCAGTAATAATTTCAATCTCTCGTAATTTCAGGGATTTCAAGAAGTTCAGACGGCATGGCTGAGGAACCTGACGATAATGAAGTTAAGGTAAAACTTCCTCTAAGTTTTAAGAGTGTTTAACTAGAAGCCAGAAGGACAGCAGGACATGCTAGTGGGTTTCAATGTATTCATACTAAAGGGACAGTGTTTTCAAACAGTAGCATGAACTTTTGTTTAGAAGCTTAGAAATCATCTATTCATCTTTCCAGTGAATAGAGCCAAAGCCTGTGACCATCCCATTTGGCCTGGACACTTCAGAAAAACCTCATGCCCCTGACAGCCCTGTAAGAGAGGCATCCTTGGGATGACCAGGCAAAAGGCAACTTAGGAGGGTTGTTACACTTCCCTGTCTCTAATTAAGAGAAGGATGAGGATGAGGATGACTAAGCTCCTACTTGAGACACCTTATTAAGAAATTCTTGTTAAGTGGGATGNAGATTTCCTAAATACTTAACAGGTAATTCATGTTGTTTATCATGTTTGACCTGATGTCTTTTCCATATTTTGTACAGGCAAGCTCAGAAGAGCATTGCAAACTCCAGCCCAATGCAGATATTTCAGAGCTCTTAGCCTCTAGGGCAGCCTGCTCTTGCGTGAATAGGTCTGAAGTAAACATGCTTCTGAAGCCTTTTCAGTTTTTCTCTTCTCTCTTCCAGTTTCCTAGCTATGCCATTCTCATTGCCTGTGTCATAGTGGGGTCCAGTTTTCTCATATTGATGCTCTCGTCGCTGTTTTGGAAACGTAAGTATCCCTAAACACATAACTGATTAATGTTTCTAATGCTGGCCTAGTGCAGATGTCCTTCTGTATCTCTGGTTAATCTTCTGATAAATCTGCCATGGCCCCTGTGACAGCACTTTGTGCATTTTATGGGGGTTGCTGTCCCTACTCCAGGGCTGTGTCACCATAAGGAGACCAGGGAGCATGAGTTAGTAGGGATGCAGCAGGAGGAAGCCTGTGCAAAGAACCTGTTCACTCACTTGTTGCAGGTCTGGCTCATCTTGTTGGCTCTTACTTTATAGTAAAGTGGTCCTGTAGTTTCATGGAATTGCTCCTGACAGACATTGGTGTAACTTATATCAGAATGAGATCCTTTCTTTCCTGCGTAGCCCACAGAAATTTTGCAGCTTGCTATCTTTGCTTCTGAACTCATTTGACAGATTCATTAGAATTGTAGATTTCTTTTTGCTATTGTGACATTAATATTATTTTGCTTCTAGGTAAACACACAAAGAAGTTTATAATAAAAAGGTAATCCATTTTGTAATTTCCTATTAAAAGTTCCAATGTAATTTTTCTTAGAGGCAGTAAAAGGTATCGGCCACTGATTGTAATGGGTGTAATATTGGCTGTGGTTGTGACTACCAAAACTGTATTATGAGCAAGCTTCAGATAACTTCACCCCAGAAAAGCCAACAGTGGCTCCTGGATACTGCTTCTGTGTAGCAATGAACAGACATCCAGAGCACTGGAGAACTTCAGCAACTGGTACTTACTGTTATGTATGACCCCATCTTAAGTAAATACCTAATCTGCTTTATTCTTTGATCAAATACCAGGGCATGACCCTGGTGGAGTTATTTTAAAGAAATTAAGAGATAAAGAGATAAAATTAAGAGATAAATGATGATCAACCGGCAAAATGATTGCTCAGGGATCAGGGATTTATAGACAGTCCTCCATGGAGTGGTAATTCATGCCAATACACAAAGAATGAGCCCCATGAAGGGCACACTACAGCAGTGTGGCAAACCAAGCTTTCCATCACTAGATAACTCTTGCAGCTCTTATGGGGCCACTGCACCCTCTCACACACAACTTGAGTCACACTGAAGTATCTGAGGTGATCATTGAGGTGTAACTGATAAATTCATGTCTTCTGGGATTATCGTGAAAAAAGGATTTGCTTTAGACAAACCACAGGGTAATCCAGTGAAGTAGCATCCCTTTGCCAAAGACCACTAATTTTTCAATGATAGATGGTCCCCCACTGCATACCCCACGTAGGAGATAAGAACTGGGGGCCAAAGAGGGTCTCTTTTCTGAAGCCCATGGTGATTACCCTACAGCTGTCATTATAAGATCTGAACAGCGCTTTCCTATCCCTTAGAAGAATGCAAACAAGGTAAATACTTCTCTGGTGTAAGAAGTAGGCATTGCACCATTGAAGTCCGGAGTCTCAGTAGCCTCTGGTCTCTGTTTCAATGGGAATTTGCCAATGTTACAAATAAGAAAAGATGCTCTGAAGCAGTGATGTGCTTTTGCCCCATCCATAGTGATCTATGCTTCTCCTTACAGCCTTGGACAAGTGGAAGACCTTGAAAAAGTTTTCAGTGGCAGTGAAGGAGAAAACAGCATTTTTTCCCTGTGAAGAGCTCCTACATTATCTGTAGATGCCATGGAAAACAAAAAGAGCCTGGTCCATGCTGCATTGAGAGATGCTTATGAGCCCTCAAAATATCAATGGGTGTAAACCAAAGGCCAAAGCTTCAACTGTGAAAATTTAAAATCTTGGTGCAAATTTTGCCATGCCACCTTTAAAACTCATTGCATAAAGAAGCTTCTTTGAGAAGGTGCTTTATGCATTATTCATAGGTGTTTCTTGTATCTGCTTTCTTACTAATACTGTGTCACAGAATTTAATTTGTTTCTCTCCATTTTTACTAATGCTCTTCCTTGAATACAACTTACACTGTGAGGAACAGAAGAGAGAAGAAATAACATGGAATGCTGCCTAACTTCAAATTGCCAAAAATAAAAAAAAAAAAAAGAAAAAAATCAGCAAATACAGTTCCTATTGCTTTTATATAATCAAGAGAAAAATTAAACCACAAGAATGCTGACAGTATAAATCAAAAATGCAGATGACTTAAAGGGTACCAATGCTGCCGGTGATTCAGCGTGTTTGAATGACCCTTGGAGACTATGTTAATAAAATTTGTAATTTAGCACTAGCAATTGTATTTTTTATGCCAGATCCTAAGGCATTTGAACAAGAGTTAGTTACTCCCCAGGTGTTGAAATGACTGGTGTGGTGTCTCAGCTCTCCAAAGTACTGCAGCATTTCCAGAGGTGGGAAAATGCCCAGAAGACCCACCTGCAGAGAAATTTTTCTACCCTGCCCCCACAAACCCCATACCACTCATATGTAAATCCATGTCTCCCTCATCAATGTGCATAAGGGATCCCCAGACATTTTTCTAAAGTTGCCTTTTGGTCCTTATGACAACAAGCTGCAAAATCCAGCAGCCTTCATGGTGGAGCCTGCTGGGCAATGCAGACCTGCACCATGCAGCCCCAGGGTGCTTAACTCAGGGCCCCAGCACCCAGTCACAGGGTAACAGAGTGCCATCTGTGTGGGTGTTGTATGGATGAGACTGGGGTGCCCAGCCCCACCACTGCTGCCTGTTTGTGTTTTTAGAGAAGTGGCAGGTGAGAAGCACAACACAGAGCACAGCTACATCTTGGAAACTTGGACATCCCTCCAGGAGTCTGTGGGAGGTGGGTGAGGCCACCTTGGTGTTTCTGAGCAGCATAGGCAAAAATCCTGTCATCTCCATAGAGAGGCTTTGGAGACACTAAAAACAGTGAAGAAGAAGAAGAAGAGGTGAAAGGTGGCATTCACCTGCTGCTGCTTCTAGTGGGACAGAAGGGCTGAGGGGGAGAACATTGCTGCTGCTAGGGACAGAAGTTGCCCCCAGTCCTCCTCTGCAACAACAAGCTGCCCCCATACTCCTCAGGGACACCAGCAGGACCTGCCATCCCTGATCCCAGGACTTCAGTGTGGCAGAGCTGGCAAGCAGGCTGTGGCTGTTTAGCTGCTCAGAAGTATCTCTGTGTTGTGTTAGATCTGACTCTGAGGATGGGGATGGTTTGGACACTGTGGGCTGCGCAGGCATGTGTGTGGTTAGCAGAGAAGGGCAGCCTGGCTCTGGGCTGTGGACCTTGGCTTGGCCCTGGGGTGCTTGAGCAGAAGGGAAGGCTGCCACCAGCACAGAGCAGTGCAGGGAAGTCCAAAATCTTCCCCATTATCCTCAAGCCCTGTAAAGGCTGCCTCTCATTTGACCATAATGATAGCTCTGTAGCACCCTTACCTCTACTCAGCTGGGAAAACCGGAGCCTTCAGGTGGCTGTGGGGCAGATCAGCAGTGCATGGCAGAGCAAAGCCCATCATTTCACCATGCTAATCACACCCTTTCTGAGGGTGCTCTTGCTTGCGTTTCAGCTGGGTTAAGATTTGGGCTTTAAAGAACAGACTGAGTTGGTAACCAGCCTGGGGGCATCAGTGCATTTGGACTGGCCATGGAGGCTGGGGGGTCATTTGTGGGATGTGCTGCAGACCTTCTGTGTATGTCATTGGGGTCCTCACAAACTGCTGCGGTGACTATGGGAATGGCATGGGAGAAGGTTCAAATCCATGACACTGGTTGTTATCTCCATTGCCTGGAGTTCATCAGTCCCTGCTATGGCAGCTCCAGGCAATGACAGCTTGAAGTAAGAGCATGTTGTGGGAATAGCATTTAAGCAGAAGAAAACATTGCGTGGCAGATCTGGACTTCCCCACCAGTCATGCTCAGGGCTGTGGTGAGACTTTTTGACTCTACAGCATCTTCTCACAGGCCATGAGTTACAGGGAGGCAGGGGTGATTCCTCTTTGGGGTCTCTCTCAGCCTCACCCGGGTTCAGCACCCTGCTGTGCACCCAGGTTTAGCCACATTGTGGGAGGCAGAAGAGTCCCCAGACAGATGATGTGGCCTGCAGGCTCCCAGGTTGTGTTTGCTCAGCTGAGACCTGTGTCTGTCCCACACTAGTTAATGAGGATGCCGCTACCCCAACACACAGCATGTGCTGAGCCTGGGGGCCTGGTGTCCGACACTGCTTCTAGGCATGAATCCTACACAAATCTGTAAGAAATAAAAGGGGGGGGGAAAAAAAGAAACAGTTTTGATGCGCTCCTTTAAAAAAAAAAAGGAGTTTTTTCCCCCTTTTTTTTCTCCCCAAGTAAACCTGCTAATTAAGCCAGCAATATCTTCACTGCAACTTCCAATTGTTAGTGCTGGGCCAGTCCCTTTGCTCTTATTAATTAGCTCTGCACTAATGACTTCTTTAGAGCAGGACTGGCTTTTGCTGGGGAAGGTTCTAAGACATTTGCTGTGGTGCTGGCTGGACTTGAAGGCCCTGTTTTGGGGAGCTGCACAAGGGCAGAAGAAATAGCCAACAAAGTGAGTTTGATTTGATCAGCCATGTGGAAACGCAGCCCAGAAATGCTGTAGCAAAGCTGTAAGTGTAACTTATGTTGCTGAGCATTTTTATTTATCTTTTTATCCACCCCAGTTACTGAGGCTGAGGTGGCAGTTGGAAGCAAGGAATCGGGGAGGGTTGTATTTAAATGAAAATATGTTGAAGTAATTTCTGAGGGACTGACCCTGGCTGTCAGTATGTACAGGGAAAGGTTAAAGGGAGCCTTTTGAAAGGTACCTGAAGGAAAAAGAGATGCTGTTTTCCAAAAGCAACAGAAGGCCCAGAATGCGGTTTCTGCATCTAGTGAAGAAAAACTATATGAAGGCAGCAGGTTTTCAGAAAGAAAAGACTGTCAAAGAGTATGTCGTTGGCATCTGGAAATGTTAGTCTTTATTTTTAAGACTTTTCCTTGGAAGGCAAATAAGGAGTGCACTTGGCTAAACATAAAGCACTGCAGCTGAGAAAACCCTCCAGTAAGCAGCCTGAAACAGTACACAGGGTATAAGTGGCAAAGCCCTACAGGGGCCAGTGCTTCAGACAAAAGGCAGCCTGGCCCCTGGCAGTGCTGCGAGGCTCATGCTGTTGTGTTGCAGGGTGGGTGCAGGTTTCCCCAAGAGTTGCTTTGCTACAACTTGCTGCTGCCCGTTGAACTCTCTGAAGCAGGTCTCCCTGCAAAGCCTGCCCGTGTGCACCTTCACCCTGCCCTCACTGGCCTCCCACACCTCCCAAAGAGACGCCAATAAGCAAAGCCGTTTGCTTTAAAACTGTTGTGCGTTTCCCCAAAACTCCATTCCCTCCAGACTTTGCCTCCCGCCACCTCTCAAAGTGCCAAGCGTTAAGACCTGAAATCGTCCAGGTTTAACACCTCTCCCCAGTGCTCTGAGCTGCTGAAGTTATTGCAGCGTTTATGGGCTTGCACTGGGAGCCCGTGGCTAGAGCGAAGCAGGCTTTAATTTGTTCAGAGTCCATGTCAAGCCTAAATGGTGTTATATCTGGGGAGTCTGGCTCTGGTCCATGGAGCAAGGTGGTTAATTAATGAAGGATTTAGCTTTTGGTCCAAGTAATAATTTTCACGGGACCCCAGTACTTTGTGAACAATTGTCTGTATCAAAATGACCGATTAAATTGGGTAGAGGAGGTCTGACGTGAAGAGATAATGACTGAACTACCTGATTAGTATGGAGGAGGTACAGAAAAGCAATTAAAAAGGGAGATCTGAATATACTGGGACATGGGATTGGCTAATGAGAAAACAGGAGGAAATACTGAAAAAAAAGCGCAAGCGCTGATTTAGGAATACAAATCCTTTAAAGAGAAACGAGAGGAATGAATTAAATATCATTTTGAGATTAATAAGAGACCTCTCTTAATAGACTTTATTGGAGCTGACTGCTCTGGTGGTCCCTTTCCATCTGAGCAGCACATTTCATTATGTTTCCAGGTTTGTTTCTTAGCCTTAATGTGCTTTTCTAGGCATTTTTTAAGGTTAATATAAATAAATCTCTGGGTTTCAAAGGTGCAATCTAATTGGAGCTTAAGAAAGAGCAAGCAGAAGGGAAGAATGTGGCTGAGTACATAGGAAATTAGAAATAAGAATAAATAGCATCATGGGACTTTGGGAAAGAACAGAGGTAACCGCACAGTGTGAGATGAATACATGAAAAAGTGGAAAATTTTAGCCTCATAGAAAGAGGAAATGGGACGTGTTGCTGCAGACGTGACAGCAGATGGCAAAATTGAGCTACAGAGACAGAGCAGAGCAACAGCTGGAGAAATTAGAAGAGACTGTAAAAGTGATGCAGATTTGCTGCCACCAAGCAGAATAAGTGCAGCCTCCTCCAGTCACGATGGAGGTGCCGGCCAGGAGCTCAGGTCACGGCTGGGACCAAGGCACACTTTCTGCACAACTGGCCTGGCCTCTGGCTTATGTGTCCTCTAGCAACACAATTTCCTGCAAGTCTCCCAGATTTTCTTGTGCTCCTGAGGTCATGGTGGCCATGCACTTCTTGGTTTCCTCTTCCCACTGATGTCTAACCCCAGCTGGGAGCAGTGTGGCTTTGGTTTCTCTTGCTAATTTAAAACATAAACCCCAAGACTCAGCACCTCCTGCAATTACACCATGATAGCAGTGACCTGGCAAAAGAAAAGTCAACCTCTAACTACCCCATAGCTCATCTCAGCATCCCCTCCCTCCTGCTATCAAGCATGTAAGAAAAGGTGGTGGTCTTGGCAAGGGGCCCTCCAAATTATCACTTTGGGGAGTGCTCAAAACTAAAAGCAACACTGGGATTAGAGTGGGGCTTCCTACAGAGAACTTTTTGGTAGGAAGGTTCATCTCCTTACCCCACGGTAACCTCGGCTTAAGAGCTCCCAGTGGTTTGAAGATGAGGTAGGTCACAAGGACACTGGGAAGATGGATGCAAACTAGAGTGTGCAAAAACTGTTGGAAAAATTGGGGAGGAGGGTGTTGGGAAATTATCTTTGGTATAAGTTCATTGATTTTCTTTAGTCTTTCAAGCACTGAGACTTCTCCAAGGGGAAAGGAAATCTACCGCTTCCCCAAATGGCGCTTTTTTTTCTAAGAGGGAAAGAAGCTGTATGTTCTGCTATTTCAAAAATGCAGATTTTTTTTAATATCTAGGAAAAAGGAAAGGGTTGTGGGTGTTTTGGTTTTTTTTTTTCAGATACCTAGGAAAAGAGGTGTAGGGTAGGTAATCCAAAACAGGGAACAAGTCCTGTCTATAGTTATGTTTTCTAAAACAAAAAATACTAAGATCTGGCTCTCCTCTCTCATGTACTGGTGTGTGCTCTGTAGTTCTACCAATATTAGTGAACCCCGAATCCTTGAAAGTAACTCCCTTTTCATGCTTAGATGTACATCTAATGAATATTCATGACTTCAAAGCTGCTCTCAAGCACCAGAGTTGGTGTCATTCTTAACTAAGCCATCCAGTAGTTAATAAACATCACACAATCATCTGCATATTTAATGCGGGGCAGAGAATTTTATGGAGAAATCTATAGCTTTTAATCCAGTGATGAATCATTTATGGAATTTTGGATTATTCGCTTTGCACTGAATTAAGTTGTATCTCTTTCAGAAAGTGAGATACCCCCTCCCAACATGGTCTGCGTCACAGACGAGGCTGCACAGTGATGGATGTTGCTGGGATGAATTATTTATTGGATGTTTTAGATCACTTGCCCAGCAGTGAACTAAGCCAGTTAATTTTAAATCTGTTCATTCCTAAGTACACAAAAAGGATTTTATGTACATGAAATTAATCTCTCCTTCTTCCTCCCTCCTCCTCCAGTGCACTAGTGAATTATCCATGAAGTTTGGGTTGGGTTAGTTTTGGATGCAAATTTTCCCTTAGGGGATGCAGTGATGGTGTCTTGGTGTGAGGGACTGTTTGTCCAAGCCATTTTTGGATCTGGTGTGTGGGTGTTTGGGTGAGCCCTTCAGGTCTCAGTTGTGTCCTACTTTAAAAACCGTGGAACTGAAATTATTTTGATTTGTTAGCTTGGGGGAGTAGGGAAACTCCTGTAGACTGTAATGATCAAGCACTGATTATTTTTTTTTTTTAATTTCAACCTGCAAGCCTCAGCCCATGCCAGGGCAGAGCTTTCCCAGGGTTTTCCTGTGAGCTCTGCTTCAAGAACAAGGGGAAATCAGTCTCTCAATGGGGCGGTGAGTCAATGCTGCTTTTAAATTCTGCTTGGTGTTTTGTGCCCTTGGTCCATTATCTAATGGAGAATATGATGAAGTAATTATGGAAATACACAAGCCACAACCTCATGAATACCAGAGAAATTCATGATGATCCATGCTAAAAGAATGCATAAAAATGCAAATCTTTTGTAAATGGGGAACAATAAATCTTGTTAATATTAATAACTTAGAGCATTTAATTGTATCAGGTCTGGATGAATTCTAACCAAAGCCTTCTGAAGAGAGATTTATAAGACTCTATCCTGTGAACTGTGTACTATGAGGTCAAGGGGAACTCTAACTTGGATCCACTTGGTGTGCGTTTACCTTTGGCTTCCTCCATAGTTGAGGGAGGGAGGATGGGACTGGTCCAGAAGGTGACCCAGCCCACCCAAGGGAAGGTGGGGGATGAGCTTTAGTGGGAGAATTTCAGAACTCAGTTGGGTATGTGCAAGACCTTGGACCCATTTCATAGGCAGTCGCAGTATGAGGCTTTATGCCTGCGGTGTGGCTTGGACAGTACAGCTAGGTAAATAGTACTGCTGGGGAAAATATCCTGGGTGTATAAAACCTCATTGCCTTGTTAGGTGGGGAGTGTGTCTATCTCTGAAGTTAATAAGAGTGGATTGTCTCTGAGGTGGGATCAGGTCTCCGTCTTCTTCTCTAGGACAGGATACCTGTGTCACTCTAGCTTTTTAAAAGTAATTTTTTTCCCCAGTTGCATCATTAATAGTTAAAAGTATGTAGTAGGCTACCAAGTAAAGAGCATCATGTCTCTGTAGAAAGCAAAGATGTCATCAAACTGTTGAGTTATGCCAATTTTCTCAGTCTGACCAGCTTGTTCCACACTGGAGCTCCAGTGTTAATGGTCATGCTCTGGACACCATCAGCATCATTGATCTGAGCATCTCTACAGGCTCTGTGGTGGCCGTATCACAGCACAGAGGAGATGGTAGAGAACTGTCCTGCAGAGGATTTGAAACTTGCAGAAGGCCATTAAATGAATCGGTCATAAAACTGGAATGAGAGGCCATTGACTATGAATTTCATTGTTGTTTCTGAGCAACCTGATCCCTTCTTTCTCTAGGTTGCTTAGTTCACAAAGCTGGGGAATGTGTTCCTCTTTCCTGAGTGGTTTACTAGTACCATAACTGCATCTTAAACATGGGTATGGGGAACACAAAGACCACAGCTGAGTAAGCTGGGAATATAGATAGGTGCCTCTTCAGGCAGACTTCACAGGGAGCAAAACCCTTCCAGTGCTGAAGAGAAATGGAGCTGGTTTATTAAGCTTGTTGAGAGATGCCCAGTATGGATGTATGGATTATGAAGCCCAGGGAGGTCCTGCGACAGTACTGTCACTGGAATGGTTTAAACCACTTTTAATACTGGAAGCAAGATGCTAGGAAGCTATAGCGCCTCCCTTTCTGCAGCATAAACACTGCTTGGTCAGTTCTTCTGTGGACTAATGATGGGACTTGGATTTATCTTCAGGCTTCCCTCTGGGGTTTGTCATATCACATCGCATCTTGTTTGGGTTTGCAGGAGGTGCTCCCAGCAGCATCCTGGGGAGCAAAGAGGGAAGAAATTCCAGTTGTGTTCAGATTTTTGCCTTTTTTGTGCTGCTGTTGTGATACCTGTGGCCAGGTGTGTGGGGGTTCTGTCAAGTGTCTGCTGGGTTGAGATTACCCCTAGATTACTCCCTGAAGCTTTCCCAAGCTGTTAACAAACTTTACATTTGTTTCTTTTCCTTTAAACTTTGCTAGGCTTGTCAGTGGCTGGGTGTTTGGTAGGGTTCATATTTATCAGCTTGTTCTTCCCTCTTTAGTTCATTCATTTCCTGTCTGTAGCTGAGTTATTCTACAAAAGAAATTAATTTTATAATACAAAGATACTGGATGGCACTTTCAGACATGATGCCTGCAGCTTCATAAAACCTGGTGAAGGAGAGGGGAGTATTCTAACAGAAAAGGAGAAAAGGTCATGATTTATTGCTTATAAACAGTTCCCTGGATCTTATTATTTTTGCTGTGTAGAGCTTGGAGATCTAGATTGGGCTTTATAATTCACATCAAAATTCATTGTATCACATGTCTCCTGTAAAGCCACATTTTTGAATGATACAGCAAACCCTATTAAACAGGTACTCATTAAACTACACCACCTTATAAATTCTTACTGAGTTTTGTTGACAGTACACATCAAACACAAACCATTAAGTGCTTTTCATTTTCCTGGTAGTGTGCGATCATAATGCATTACATGACAAAATAATGTGTTTACATGACAGATTTAATGCTTGATCTGCTGTGTGAAATGCTTCTGAGCACCAGAAGATAAGAGAAAAATGTAACATTATACTTCCAAGTGTCTATTAATTCTTAACTAATAATAAATTACAGTGGGATGCTGATAGAAATGGATGAGAGAGGCACACACACATGGGAGGAATTCATGAGGATCAGTGACACGGCAATGAATACTAAATGCAGACATCATAACTAGAGATAAAATGAAGCATTTCTTTGTTGGCAAGAGTGCTCCTAGAGTCTGTGGACTTGCTGCTGCTCCATGGTTGTGTTTCTTTTCTGACAGGTCACACTGGTTTGCAGTGTATCATAGAACCATTAAGGTTGGAAAAGACCTCTACGATCATCAAGTCCAACTGTCAACCCAACACTACCGTGTCTCCTAAACCATGCCCTGAAGTGCCACGTCTACATGTTTTTTGAACGCCCCCAGGGATGGTGACTCCACCACCTCTCTGGGCAGCCTGTTCCAATGCCTGACAGCTCTTACTTTCAGTAAAGACATTTTTCCTAATATCCAATCTAAACCTCCCCTGACGCAGCTTGAGGACATTTCCTCTTGTCCTATCACTAGTGACTTGGGAGAAGAGACCAACACCCACCTCACTACAACCTCCTTTCAGGTAGTTGTAGAGAGCGACAAAGTCCCCTCAGCCTCCTCTTCTCCAGGCTAAACACCCCCAGCTCCCTCAACCTCTCCTCATAAGACCTGCTCTCCAGAGCCTTCACCAGCTTTGTTGCCCTTCTTTGGGCACGCTCCAGCACCTCAATGTCCCTCTTGTACTGAGGGGCCCAAAACTGAACACAATATTCAAGGTGCGGCCTCACCAGGGCCAAGCACAGGGGCACGATCACTGCCCTGCTCCTGCTGGCCACACTATTCCTGAGACAAGCCAGGATGCTGTTGGCCTTCTTGGCCACCTGGGCACACTGCTGGCTCATGTTCAGGACATGTTAAACTTGCTTTCACTTGTCCCTCCTTCCAAAATGGTGCCAGCAAGGAGTCCCAACTTGCCTTGTCCTGGGAATTTGCCAGGCATGCAGCCAGCATTGAAACTGGACACCAGGTCTGGGGACATAAAGGTGCCCTGTGCTGCCCTGGCAGACCTTCCTACCAGCCCCTTCATGTTACCCTGGGACTGAAAGGGTTACCCACTTGCCCTTCTTAAACCATGTGAACAGCAAGGCTTGCTACAGCAAGTCATTTTTCTTTATAGTCAGCCTGTGTTTAGCCTGACAGCCCAGGGAGTGCTGTGGGATGCTCTGTGGAATGGGGAGCAGCTCTGCAGACCTTGCAGCTTCACAGCAAGCCTCTGTATGGACATTGTACAGGGATGATGTGTTCACTGAGGGACAAGGATAATTACCAATCCCCCTGGGGTTGGGAGAGCCAAACAAAAGTCAACCCTCGTTTGGAAGGGTTTTGCTTGTAAACCGTCTCCCACCAGCGAAAGAAAGTAAGCAAGTTTCTGTTTTTTCCAGCCAAAAGGCCCCCCTGTCCCCCTTTTTTTTAAATCTTCTTGGTTCCTCTAGCTGGGAACTGGACCATTCCTGCACATCCTGTACACAGCACTGGGCACGTGGCTTCCCACCCTTACCCTGCATGTCCCAGCACTGTAGCCCATGCACCTCCAAACCAAATCCCAAGTGAAGGTTTGCTCCCACGTGAATGAACTGTTGTGTTTGAGCAACGATTTCATGCTTTGGTTTGGGTAGTGCTTCCTACTTGTCTTCAAAATAGAGCACAGACAAATTTAGTCTCAAGGCATTCTGTGCCAAATCAGAGTTTCTTTATGAAAAATTGTCCTTCAACAGGTCTGATTTCTCCACAGTGCTACTAGTCCACCATCAACCCTTTCCCTCCATCAAACCCTGCTGTAATCCAGAACTCAGTTGACTTCCAGCCCCAGCAGATAACTGTCAGAGCCTTGAATCTGGAGTTTAAAGAGTGATATTCAGCCACTTCACAAGTTTAGAGTATGAGGGCAGCTGTGTCTATTAATCTTTAAAAAGAACCCAAATCTCTGGTTTTTATTGCAAGTGGGAGCTAAGAAAGAACTGGTATGTGGGAAAACAATGCTGTAATAATGACATACAATCAAAGGGAGGGTAATAAACCTGCTAGTTCTCTATATTTACTGGGGGAGTTTGCTGCGGAGCAGGAGCTGAAGCTTGTTTTAACTATAGACAGCTTTCTCCTTTCAGTTTTTATGGCTTTCTCAATCACTTTGCTCATCTGCTGCTGGAGGCTTTTATTTGCTGATAAGAGGTGTTAACCAGTTGGAAAGTGAGATCAGTGAAGTTATGTAAAATGCAGTGAACAGTTTTGGGCAAGTTAGAGCCATGGTGCTGGAGGGTGATGGGAGGGCTTCTGCCCCTCCTGTTGGAAGGGGAAATGTCCTGAGGAGGGCACAAATTGCAGTAAACTATATGTATATATATCTCACTGATTTACTGCAATTTGTCTCCCCCTCAGAAGGTGACATATATACATATATATATCTGTGTATATATACACGTATCATTCCCTGCTCCTTGGCATCTGCTGGTGCTCATGGGACAATGAGTTCTTCTTGCTTATTCTGTTCCCTCTTTTTTCAGATAAATTTCTAAAATCTTCTTTAACAGGGAAATTAATAAAAAATGCTAATTTTTAACGTGAGGGGTGCTCAGACTGCCTTGCCCCAGTGCAGTGCTGTGAGCAGCATCTCTTAGAGAGGAAATGACCAATTAAACTCCAAGAAGTCTTACATTACATAGTACATAGTACATTAAAGACTACTTCCAAAGTGACTTTTAGTGCATTTCCTTATCTAGAAGCAAATAATAATAGAAATGGAAAAAAATACCTGCTTTTAACATTGCAATTTTCCTTTGAGCAGTCGTCAGAGCTGTGTCTCTGCAAGGATGCAGGGAATAGTGCTATCAGTGCAGCATTTTCTTTTCTAGCAAAAGTGTTTCTGGGAGCAGAGCATCAAATGTGTGTAGGCTTCCCTGTGTGTCCATGGGTACTTTGAAAAATCCCAGGCTTTGCTAAGAATTCAGATTTTCTTGTTTATAAGCTGTGTCTGGCAGTGTCATCTTGTTTCATGGCATTTTGCCCCTGAGACAGTATTTCTAATCTCTGGAGCTCTGTGTGTGATGCTACTGCAAAATTCAAGAGAAGAGTACTATTAGTTTGAATTCTTAGAGGGATATTCAGCATGAAAACTGGAGTGTAGGACACAAGGCCTTATGGTTGAACCTGGCTTATTTGGTTTGGGATTGGAAGTTCATTCCTATGCAGAGGGTTTTTTGCAGAAGCAACAGTGATTCTCAGTGTGCTTTGTTTTGCTTCCTCAGCCATTATTTATCTATTTGTATTTGCCCCCTCTGAGAGAATTAAAAGTTAATCTGGAATGTCATGTCTGGAAGGTCATGTACTATATATATACACACACATAT
>VZTV01017189.1:17145-36611 GCA_013400875.1 Anhinga rufa | reverse complement strand
ATATTAAACAATACTGGCCCCAAGACTGGCCCCAAAACTGGCCCCAAAACTCCCTGCAGGGAGCCTTTGCCAGCCACTGTGCACATCACCATTTGTAAATCTGTTTATACTGTGCAATGTTTCATACAGAAAGCTAGACCTCAGCACATAATCCCAAATAGCTGGGTTGATCTGAAAGAGACTAGAAGTCTAAAGGGGGGCAGCAAGCTACTTTGTGAGCAGCCACAATGATAACCATGGCCATCATGATGACATTGATCAAAAGAGAAACGGAAAAGGCAACTATGGGCACGCACTGGATATCCACTCTGAGGATGGGTAGATAACAAACTGCACTGCCCGTGAAGCCTTGCAGGAACCATATGAGCTGCAACATGGCAGGACTCTCAAAATGCCAAGGAAAATTAGACAGGTTGAGCAGACAGTGCCACGAGTGGAGCCAATCCAAGCCTTATACTTTGGAAGAGGAAAGGATGCAGGGGTTTGGGTAGCCCCAGGACCAAGAGGTTGCAGCTGCCTCACTGTCATTTGCTGTGGGTTAAAGCTGACAGCTGCAAAAACATTCCATGAACTTGCTGTTCTTTGCGGGGTTTGTTACTCAAAGCCAGTGTTTGGCTGGACTTAGAGGAAATCACAGACTCTGTTTCCAGCATGGGGAGCAAAATGAAAAGCCGCAGCTAAACCAGCTGTTTCCTTCAGCCTCCCTGACCCCTCGGGTGGAGACCAAAGCAAGTTGCTTCCCCTGTTATACTCACTGGCTCAGAGGGCAGCCCTCACAATGCTATTAATTCTTAGTAGGGAGGAGGACCTCCTGGGGGACCTCAGGTAAGGTTGGTAGAAATCCAAAAAATCAAAAAAGTGAGGTTTCAGCAACTGTTTTTATTCTGCACAAGAATGAAATGAGCCATGTTTAAATCTTCCCTGGAAAATGAGTTTATCCTTTGCTGAGAAGAGACCCTAGCTCTGGTGAGTGCTTCATGGCTGGGCAGAAACCCAAGATACTTGAGCTTTTCCAAATCAGGCTGTAGCATTATTCTTTCAGTTTCTTGTGAGGAAGATGTCCCAGTGGTTCAAAGCAGGGAGTGCCCACCCCACTGTGGTGTCCAAGTGCTGGGGGCTCTTCTTTTCTCTCCTCCCCTCCAGCTTGCAAATGAGAAACTTTCCCAACAGCATGTTAGCTGAAACTCCCCTGGGAGAGTTGGTGGAAGAACATTGACAAATATTTAATGGGTGACTGGGCAGAGATGGAAAATGAGCACCGAGGTGTTCTGATGGGAGCATATTTAGAAAGAACATTGGGTATCTCAAGTGCTTTCAGATTAAATGAGAAAGCAAGATCTACCTGCTTCCTTATGCTAGGTGACACCTCACTGAGGGCAGTGGGCTCAGAAGTGAGCCTTCAGTTCACTGAAACTTTTATTGAGTTGTTTAGATCCTTAGTGGGTTATCTGAGAGCATGCAAACAAGTTGGAATAGGATGGGAATGAAACCCAGATTCCCTATGTCCCAGGGCTCTATTTACCAGATTGTCATTCCTCACAGACACGCTGCATGTGACTCATATCTACAATGTCGGAAGTGAACCAACACACCCCAGTAAATGGAGGAATGTTTCCAGACCCGCTGTGACCTAAAGTTCCTCAGAATTCCAGTGTCCCTAGGAGGAGATGCAAGGACAGCCAATATGGACAACTGTACAGGAACAGTCCTCATGCATCAGAGAAAAACCTTTCATAAATTGATCAAATGTCATCTCAGAAATAGATGATTTACTGATACTGAATAGGCACTCCAGAACTGCACTCTTCTGAAAGCTTGAAAACTTCTCTAATTCCTGGGCTAAACATATATTTTCAGTAGAATATAGCAATAGTCTTGGCCAGTTCATGCTCTTCTATTTCTGTGCCAATGCTGATCTTCAACTTAAATAGGTTTTAACACCCTGGTTCTGTGTGCCAGAACAACTGTATCCCCTCTTGGCCTCATCTTCTTAGACATAATACGAAAAGGTTATTTTAACATTTTAAATGATAGCTTCTCTACAAGGACCAGCCTAATAGACCACTTCATTCCCATTTGATTTCCTGCTTCTCCTCTGCA
Organism: Anhinga rufa; assembly: GCA_013400875.1. Classification (NCBI taxonomy): domain Eukaryota; kingdom Metazoa; phylum Chordata; class Aves; order Suliformes; family Anhingidae; genus Anhinga; species Anhinga rufa. The sequence continues at coordinate 34,511 of VZTV01017189.1, read as the reverse complement.
TTGACAATTTTCCTGAGCTTTGTGTGATCACCAGATTCCACTGGGATACTTTTAAACATGTTATTCATGAAGCTATTAAGATAGGCATCAAGATTTTCTTTGAAGAATTGTACTGGTAACTTCCCTCCGTCCTTTTTTGACATTACTCTCTGTCACCTCCCCTCTAGCCTGCTCCTTTTCCATTTTTTCACTTTTGTAGTAATCCCCAATTTCTCTGGCTCTGCTAAAAATTCCCCATCGTGACCTTATACCTTTATTGTTTCACTGAAGTCTAGACAGATGTGATCTATCACATCTCCTTTGTCTAGATCAGTTATCTTATCAAAGAAAACCATGAGGTTAGTCAGACATGATTTATCCTTGGTAAACACTTGTATTTTATCCCATTTTTCCATTACTTCCTTGTCTTTAATTATTGTTTCCTTCAGAAATTGTTCTGATAGCCCTATACACAATTGTGATCTGACTGATAGGTTTATAATTTTCCAGATTGCTTCCTCCCTCCATCTTAAGTACAGGTACTACATTTTCTGTTCTCTAATCATATAGCACTGCCTTTAACTTGATGGATTAATTAAAATATTTTCTAACAAATGTGCAATTTCATGTACCAAGTCTCTTAAAATTTGAGAGTGAAGATTATTTGGTGCCCCAGCACAGGTCAGTTAAGCACTCTGTGTTTTCCTTCCCATTGGCCACCCTGCATTTTTTCCACATTCAGTATCTTTAAGGTACCTATTACATGTTTGGGTCATCCCTGGACTTTAAGTTCTAGTGACCCCCATCACACCTCATGCACACGTAGATTGTGTCAGGCATCCACTTAAAAAAAAAAAGTGGGGTACACCTACCATTTTCTGCATCAAATCACTGTTATTGTGTCTGCAAATCTTTGACTCGCCTCTCCCCCTCAGCTGCCACCCTTGTATTTTCTTCCTACTCTCTGCCTTTAAAGTAAGAAGGGAGAAAAATTCTTTACCTCTCCAACAAACTTCCTTTGCTGACTGTTGGCTCTTACGTACTTAGCTCACCCAAAACAGCTTATATCAAGAGAGAATGGAATAAGTCCTAGGGTAAGCAGGAGAAACTGATTCTGATTATCCACTCTGAAAGGAATGAAATATTCTGGCTGCTGGCAATGCCTTCCCAGAATGCTTCTGGACTGTCTACAGGCAGTTCATTTTTAGCTCTATAAGTTGAAACCAGTGTTATATTAGATGACTATTTGATTTCAGCTATATGTGTAGTAACATCCAGAAAGGGTCCTAAAGTGAGACGTGCAAATCATACAGATAAGCTCAATCTCTCTGTTTTAATTCCAGCTACAGGATCTTTGAGAACACCCTGTCCCTTTCCCTACTTAGAAACCTTATTAGTAAGTGGCCTCCGCTCAGTTCAGATGGTTTTGTTGCCAGATGTCTCTACAGGCAAGATTGCTTGTTAACCTCATTCTAATAATAAATACGAAGAGTGCTTTCACAATACCTTTCAGCATGGGAATTCAAAGTGCTTTAAATATGTTGAGCATTTTAACAGCAATGAAGAACAAATTTTGTAAATTTTGCTTTAACCTTGTAACAGCAGATGAAAATTAACACTGGGAAGAGCATAAATATAATGGGATAGATTTGCCTTTCCAAAGGATGACAACGTACATAAGACCTTAGGACAAACCTCATCTTTAATAGCCTTTTTCAAGCTCATGGTGAAGCTGCTGAGATCCCTTCAGCCAACAAAGATGGCTCCCAGAGAGCAGTTTGTATAAATGTGCTGTATGCAACCACTGAATAGCACGTCTCCACCAAAACAAGGGAAAGCATCCCCTCGGACTCTGTTATAGTAGTTTCATTGCTTTCTTGCTAGGTTTTAGTTAACATACAGTGAATCCACTAAATTGGTGTTTGCTCCTCAGGAATGTCCAAGAGCTTCAGAGAAGATCAAGAATAGGAGGTCATCCTGCATAACAGTGTTCTTGCTCATTGCCAGGCTTTTCTGCAGATAACCATCCTATCAGTAGTGCTGCCCTGCTCCTGTAGTGATCTGGCTTGGAGTTCAGCTGCCCTCCACATCCTTAAGTAGTAAAGGCTTGACTTCTTCTGGTTTTCCTTATCCTAAAGAAAATGTGATGGCAGTGCCTTGGGACCCTCATGGCCCTCCTAAGAACTTGTGCTGCCAGTGATGACAGGTTATCTATGTGCTTCCAATAGCAGTACTGCTTCTTCTCCAATGGAGATGTTCTGCATCTGGAGCTGAGCCATCCATGGGATTAGGTCCATCTTTGCAGAGCGCCTATGCCTAGTGCCTTCTGGTGAAGGAAAGACTTTTTTCCAAGCAAGACATGATGGCTCAAATCAACCAGCCAACTTCTCTCTGCTGGAGGACAATGTGTGAACAAGGAGCAATCCAACATCCATGATATTAGAAGCTTTTCACACTGATCCAACGCTTCGGAAACACTGCAAGTTATTTTTTTGGGTGCCACAGCATTTGATATCAGTGAACTGCCTTTCCTGCAGAAGGGAAGAAGGTTGGAGCCCTAACCCATGCCATCAGCTCCAGGACTCCCAAACCTGCTTGGGCTCCTGGATGTACAGCTGGGAGCATGGAAGCTCTGGGAGCCCCAGTTCAAGCATGGCAGAGCTACCTGGGAGCTGCAGACCCACACTGCCTGCCTGGCTTTCTGCCAGTCACACTAGCAACAAGGCACTAGATCCAGGGGAATTTAGCCTGTATTTCAGTAGGAATTTATTAATTTAGATGAAACAGAGTTTGTTTGTTTTTAGTTAATCATTGCTTTCTGATTAAGAAAGCAGTTTGTCAGAGAATTCCCAGCAAACTCTACCCATGATTCACTTTCTAGATTTCAGCAGTGGAACTCAAAATCGGCTCCAATGCCCTCTCCCACCACTGCACACAAAGATCTTTAAGAGCCTTTGCCTCTGTGAAAGCCCCCTCACGGCACACTGATCTTGCTGCAGTGCAGTGGCACTGGAGAACACAGCACCCATAGGGAGGGGACATGCTTTGAAATTTGGTTGTGGTTTAGCTTCTCTAGCTCATTCCCTCACTTTTTCTTCTCCAGCATTTCTTAAAAAGCCCCAAAACATTATTTTCTCTTCCGTCTCCCTCCAGAAGTACACTGGCATGGCTGGTCTACTCTTTTCTAAAATAGCAAATTGGCTGGAGACCTCAAAAGTTGAAAAGTGTGGGCAGCTGCCACCATTTTGTCACAAGATTCTAAAATCTACTGGTTTTCATATAGCTCCAGCAACCAGACCGACATGATAGATGTTTTCACCTTCTTTTACTTTTGTTCCCTCATGGTAGGAAAAAAATGCAATCATTGAATGGCAAAAATGAGAAAAAAGAAAAAAGAAAGAACTCCAGGTCCTTAGCCTGCTAGTCTGAAGAAGTAGGGCTTGCAAAGGTCTCAAAGACAGGAACTTGTTACACAGCTTGTGCAAATAAGCAGATGGTGAGGGACAGAGACCCTGTTAGTTCTCTCTGAGGGGAAGCTGTGGCAGGATTCAAACCATATTAGACATGAGAGAATCCACACTGACACTCAACCACAGGTACAAATCCACCAGGCTCTGTTAGTTCTTGTGCTTATGGAAACACTTGTTTTCCATTTCATTATTTTGAACTCAGTCTTTCCATATTAAGGAAGGCAGATTCTCAATGTTTTAAACAGTCAGCAGTACAGACGGTGAGAGCTCACTTTCTTTTTACAGTGGCAGATTGCTGAATTCTTTAATAAGCAAAGAGTTTTGTTCAACTGTTTATAAGATGCTTAACAAAGAGAGATATTAATACAAACAGAAAATATAAACTGAATATAACTCAATACCTCTCTTGGGGCTTGTGGTTTTCTCTACCTAGAGGTTCTCTAGCTGTCCTCAGTCTTTCATGAAATACAAGGTAGGCAGGGCAGGAGCTGCTAGTATATACTTTAAAAAACTTAAAAAAAATAAAAACCCAATATATTTTTTGCTTCTTTTCACTCCATAAAGAAGAAAAGGAAGAAGAATCTGGAGCCTGTTTTTTTTCTTTAACACCCTCCTATGGAAATACACACCAGCCCTGTGGCACTTGTCAGTGCAGACCCCTTGCTTTACACTAGGCAAAGATTTGGTGCTGTGTGTTTTGCCCTTTGAGTGTGGGAAAACACCGCGGGGGAAAAAAGTGCTAGTGCTTTCCATTTCTTGCATTAATCCTCTCAGCCTGCAGAGTTATCATTATCATTCAAATAAAATGATAACAAACCCAGCCATCTGCTTAAAAAGCCCAGGCTGGTCATAAATCCACTGGGTCCCTTAGATTTAAAAGAGGGGCAAATGCTTCCAAGCAAAGAGACTCTTATGCAATGCCAGCCCCCTCCCTGGGAGTGCTGAAACCTTTAATCACCTAAGGAGGGGGAGATGCACCGAGGCTGGGGAGCCCCATGTCAATATTATTCCTCTTACATAACATCCTGCTTTATTTGCTGATTGAATGGGATTTTTTTTTTTTAACTGAACTTGTCCCTCAGATGCCAAAAGAGCTTAGTGGTAAATTGCAACCCTCCCCAGAAGAAAAGCAAACCTCACCCACAAGCAAAAACAAAACACCATCACAGATTGAGATTTGCTATCTAAAAATAAACAATCATTAACAACAAATAATCCAGCAAAGAAGGTACAGCAGGCAAGGGGCACCTTGCTGACACAGAAAACTAGGGTTAGCCTGGCAGGATGGAAAGATGGAGCTCCCCCTCTCTCCCACAAACCTGAATCACCTGCTACGTGTTTTCTTTACCCTCCTGCGGGAAAAATGTTTTATTGATAAGGCCTCTCCTAGGCTTGTGATTACCCCCCAGGGCTGAGCGAGGTTTGAAGCTGGTCAGCTTGACATCATGTCTAGACAGTCTCTTTCATTGGCAAACACTCAGTGCACCCGAGAACAGACCAGTGAGTCCAATAATGTGCAAAATGGGGCAGGAGGAACCTTTAGGGGCATGTTGGACACAATGAGGAGATTGCACAGAGATGCTCACGTACGTGCGTGCCACAGCAAGTCCTCTTACATGGGTGCATGCACAGCTCTGCCCACTCCTGTCCAGATACCCAGCTTTGTGCAGTTTGACATAATTAAAGCACTCTCCATGTTTCCATCAAGCGGACGCACAAGCACGACCACACATGCAGCAACAAAGCTGCTCTTGACGCATACGCACACCCGTCGTGCCAGCGGGGCAGCTACCCCCCACACCTCCCTGTACCCCCACGGCGGTAACTTGGCAGGGGCGACTTACATCGTGCTAGTACGTGCGGTGCGGTGACACCACATGGTACCTCCAAGCTTTCTGCCATGTGCCTGTTGCATTGGTAGCTGAACTACTAGGGAAATCCTTCTGCAGTTTACAATCTGATGTTTTAAGGCAAACAAACTCAGAACCAGTTTTCCTTAAAACACAGCAGCTTTGGACTAGCTTCCCAAAGCTGGAAGGGGAAGGCACCGTATCTGCCTTCCAGTGAAGACTACAGTCCCTTTTACAGCAGATCCCTGGGGTCCCTGATACACACATGTAGGTGCTCTTTCACTGTACACGCCCGCATGCAAACAATCACATATTTGCACATGAAAACAGGCCTACATCCCTTGCCCTGCCCTCTTCCACGCACCCACAAGCACCAGTGCCTGGTCCATCAGCCCAGCACACAGGTCTCCAGTCTCTGTTCACTGGCATTCATGTGCAAAAGAGAAGGGTGGAGATCTTGAGATTCCCCCAGGACAGCCAGGCACTAAGATTGCCCTTGTCATCTTTTAGGCTCACATGACAAAGCTGCTGTCTGCAGACTAAGCCCATGCCAACTGAATTGTTGTCTAGGCCAACCAACACCCACAGGGCCCAATCCCTTTTGTGCTCTCCCTCTTTGAACTGGGTAGAAATCATCTCAGTGAAAACCTCTGGTATTTTTAGGCCAGAGCAGAGCTGCCTGAATGGTTCATTGCTGGTTCCCTGCTTGCCCCTTGGGAAGGGGGCATGCAGAAGGCAGGGAGGAAAAGGCACGGTCACAGCACACTGTTTTGCAGCTGTCCCCAGCTGCCTGGGTACCACAGAAAGCCTACAGGCCGTTTATTCTGGAAATAATATAGGCCTGAAGAAAGTCTACATATAGGAGGAGTTCAAAGGTTGCTCAGAGCCACCTTTGCTATGAAGTGGGACTGAAGACCTGAGAACAGATTCCCTCTGATCCTGATTAGCAGCTGGCTGACTCAGCTAAACATCTATCAGGCAGCGAAATGCGATAATTGTCTTGATCTGTGCTCCCCAAACCTGCCAACTGTGGCTGATACCCACTGTTAGCAAATCCGACCCTCATTATCTGCTCTCCACCCTGGTCTTTCCAAGGCGCCGAGCACTGTAGTGTGCAATTAAGCACCCGCCATCAAGTTGCTTCTAGGCCGATTTGTCATCGCCAGCATCTGTTTGGGAATGTTTGTTGGGAAGCACATGGTGGCAGGGTCAGTGGATGTTGTTGAGGTTTTTCCTCTTGTGCCTGGGGGCCAGAAAGCTTTGTGCATTTCTCAGTATGTTAAACTCAATTAAAAAAAAAATAATAAAAAAAACAACATCAGGATAACTTAAAGCAGATGTGAACACAACAAGCCTGAGACCCTTCTGAGCACAAACACGGCCATTTCATTGCAATTCCAAAAGGCTTTTCTGGCAAGCCTCCCCTCCATGTCCTACATTCTTTCATTCCAAGGAAGACAAACAATTCAGGCTGGAGCGGCAAGGCACGTTTTTCAAATAAACAGGTTCCTCAAACAGTTTTTGCCTTTGTGTCACCCCAATACACTCATTCCTTTCTTACAGGATCTTCTGGGGTGATCTAAATGAGAATTTGTGTCACACCTTTCATTTAAGGAGTTCAAATCACAACTCTCAGCCTTTGTGAGCCTCTCACATGGAATTGTTTTCACCTCTATACCCCAGCACCGTATCTTCATGACCTGATGTTACAGAGACAATCTGTGGCATTTGTGGATGCTAAAACCAGAAATCCTGTGGAGCCTTTTACTGTTGAAAGAGGAACGTGGCTGGAATGTGAAGGGGACTAATTGCTGGTGACTGGGGACCCATCCTCTGAAAAGCAGGTTGCTTGATCGTTTCCGCTCATCACCTCCAGGCCTGTAGTTTTTAAGAACAGGTAAACCCTATTTTACCTTACAGGTCTTTCAACAGCTCAAACACAGGGCCACTTTTGGACAGAAGTACAGTTTATAAATCATTACCCGATTCACTTGCTACCTTGATGACACCTCTGTCATTTTTCCTTGTGTCCCTTAGTCTGGCAGCTGCCTTGACTGAAGTCATTCATTCCTTCCTTCTAGCTTCTAAGTTTCATGCTTACTATGCCAGCTACTTTTTACTCTGGTTTTGACTTCTCTTACTAATTCCTGGACTCTGCTCCAGTCCTGGTCATGTGCTTTCTATAGATCCACATTGTTCCACCTGTCTCTTGATGGGGAAAAAGTCTGGGAGGATTTTACTATTTCAAAGTTTTGTTTCATGATACGTTTTCCATATTCTCTGCCATGAGAAAGAACAGAGGTTGTCTCTGGAGAACATCAGGAGATGGGTGGAGACAGTTCCAAAATCTACACCTGGGATTTAAGACTGCTTCTCCTGGACCTTCCACATATGAGGAAACAACCGAGGCTGACTCATCTTAGAGCTCCAGCCTTCTACCCAGGGAAAACAAACAATCAGTACTGGCAATTTCCATTTCAAATCAAGATTGGCTGGAAATGCATCTAGCTGCCCTGTGTGGGCAACTTGAAGGATTTCTTATGCCTTGCAGTTGAATGGCATTTAGATTAATAAATTCATAATAAATAATAAATAGTAGATGTAGTAAATATAATAGGAGATAGTAAATAATAAATAGTACATAATAAAATGGATTGTTTCAGACAAAAAAAAAAGGAATGAAAGCAAAAAAGGAATGCCTTCTGCAATGTAGGCACAGAGGAATGGCTTAAGGACAAACAGGAGTCAGTCCACAGGTGAAAACTTTCAATCCACACCACTTTCTCCCCGCTACAATGGCTTCATCACAGGTTTCAAAGCTGGACTAAGCAGAGTGCTGTTCACTTAGTGGGACACAGGTACAGATGTGATGGTTGATGTAACTGGAGCCTAGTGACTCCAGTGGGAGGGGTGAAGCAAGAGAAATGAGATTGCCTTCACAGCCTACCTCTTACAGAAGGTGGGGTTGTTGCATCCTCTAAGAACAGAATACCCTCCTAATAAGATTTTAATATTCCTCATGAGCTTAACATGGGAAAATAAGTACAAAACATAAATTGATCATTCCAAATCATGATGATGAAAAATGTTTAAATCTCTGAAATCCCTCTAAATCCCTTTACAGCATTCTGTATTTATCACAGTAAGTTCCTTCAATTAAGTCTGCCACTGAGTTAAGGTACCCAGAGGAGAAATAAAAAAGCTGTGCTTGAAAAACATTTTTCTTTGACTGCTGGACTTCACAGGACCTGAAAAACCAAGGGACAAGCACCCCACATCAAGGACAGCTGCATAAACTTCCTGAGCACAAGAAATTAATCATAATAAAAGGCTTTTAAATTTTTTTTAATACAGTTAGGTACCAAAGATAAAACGGTTATTTCCCAGAATTGTTCCTGTTTGGCACGGCTCCTGATTGCTTAGATGAAGAACTTTTATTATTGAGCTTTTCATAACCTCTACCCTCAAAATCTGGGGAATGTCTTACATGGAAAATACAGAACGCACTAGAATTGCAAGCATTCCTGGCTTTTGCTTTCCCTCACACCAATATTCCTCCCTCCTCTTCAGCAACTCATGCCAGGGCCATGCAGGCAGCAGTGTCTGAAGGCTGCTTCCAAGCTGACTTTTGGCGAGTAGGAACGATTCTGAAAGTTGGATGAGACTGAACCGAGCAAAGTAAATCACTATGTAAGCCTACCCATATTCGCCTCTACTTGCATAAGATAGTAAATTGTGTGCTTAAGGGTTTCAGGCTTTTCCCATAGTGATTGATGTTTCAGATATTCCTGCTCACAGTGCTCAAAAGCTGTTTGCTGCCAATATTGGTTATGTGTTGCTCTCTAGATGGTTCTACAACACAAAACCATAGCTCCATTCTGCTCCATGAACGGATAGGAAATGAGAGCTCAGTGCTTATTGTCTAGAGCCGGCTCCACAAAGTGACTTGGGAATGACAGCCTAAACCTGAGCAGACTTGTGTCCACTCACAAGCCAACTGCACAGGAGGTAGGAGGAGGCAGAGGAGAAATGCCCTCCTGCTGCCTAAATGCAGTATGAACACAAACACCTCAGTCACTTTACACTTCTGTTCACCCTGAATCTTCAAGCAATGGGGAAATGAAACTAAACTGAGAATCAGGCAGAAGCAAGTCCTACTCTGTTCAGGCTGGGGCATGCGGACAGGGGATGGGCAGCACAGCTGGGACCTCATCAGATGACACTGGAGCGCACATCACAGCAGCTGGTCCTGAGGCAGGAGGGACGGGGAAGCTGCCGCCATCCCCATCTGCCAGAGCTGTGTCCAGTCTCATGCTGTGATTGCATTAGTATTATTCCATCACGTACAAACACTGATTCTAACTGCTAGCTCATCCCATAGGCTACACGGGCAGAAAATAAACTTTAGGGACACACTTGATCTGTAATGGCCTTTAACATCAAAAACAAACATAAAGCTTTCAAGTGCAAGAGGGGAAACTGATATTTGGGGATGGAGGAAGAATTGTGGCTCAATTCTACAGGGCATTCACTCACTCAGAGGAATAATCCCTTTGAAATTGCCATGCTAAATCCTCCAGGTTTCTGGACACAGAGAGGTTAATTTGGTTTCAAGTAGTATGGAGTAAAAGCAAGACGGTTATTCCCAACTAATTCCCTTTGTGGTCGCTCCTGTTTTGGAATAAAAATGCCTAACTCCGAACCAATGCAACTCATCCCCAACCAGGTTTAAGTTCATTAAGGGTCAGTCAGCCTTTTCCAACTAACAGTGTTCATAGAGACAATTGGTTGGGAATAGTCAGAAATTGCTTCACAGGCAGTCAAACCTTCACTAGGTCAGAGAAAACACCTGAAATGTGATATATTTACTAGATCAGACTCCGATATCAATTATACCATTAACAAGATTAGGATAATTCTGTTTTCTTCCATGAGCCAACTTTTGATCTAACCCAGTGTAACCACACTAAGAATATGATCACTGACTTCAGAGGAAGTTTTTCCAAGAACTGGAGGAAAAAAGCATTATCAGACCTTCAGCAATGATTCAAGGGGAGTCATTCACATGGGAAAGGGTGACAGAACTGACCCTTTTTTTCCATGTAGCTAGTTTAATAATTTGTGATTTGGAAATAAAGTTTCAGAGGAGGGAAAGGATAGAAGGTCTTGAGTTGCTTGTAATGTATTTTTTTTAGCTAGAATTTGTGTTTAATCTGTTATAACAAGCAATGAAATGTTTTAGGAACTTCTGATGCTGATGCAAACAGTGAGAAACCCAAACACTTCACCAGCTGGGAGACTGAAAGTGCAGAGATACCTTGAACGCTGAAGAGCCAGCTGAAGGGAGCACTGGAGCATAGACAAGGACAGCCAAAGCTGGAGGTAAGATATCAACAAACAACCTCTGAGTTCAGGGATGCTCTGGCGCCTACATAGATACGGAAGTATCTAGAAACTGGTCACTGGGCTGCAGAGCTCCCAGAGAAAGCATTGCCTCCTCACCTGCCTTCTTGCTCAGGAGTAAAGCCTGCACAGGCTACGTGCAAATTTGTGTTTCTATAAATCATCAGTTTCCCACTGCAGAATACAGCCACCTCCAAAAGGGAGCATGGCAACTCTTTGAATGCTTATGGCAACACACCAGGGCAGGCTAAGACAGAAAGTAAAGGAAAGTTATCTAGGATGGAATATCTGGTCCTGTAGCAACTCATTCATATGAACTCCAGCAAAACATCTCCCTCCTCCTGCCCTGCAGGCAGAACTTTTGCCTACCAAATTCACATCCCCTTCTCACCACAAACTCTTTCCGTCACCAGGCCAAAACCACGCCTTGCACAAACTGAGCTCAGAGAGGCTAATCCTAAAATCTACCTTTATAAAACTCTGTGTAGTGGATGAAGAAAGGAGGAATTAATTACCTGACTAAGAAAAGTGAGCAGTAGTAAGGGAATCTGAAAAGGCTAGAAGTTTTATCCCAAAGCACCTTTCAAGTTTCTGCTGTCAGTCTCAGACTGGCTCACTGCTGTGTCCTACAAGACTGTTAATAATTGTTAATAATATACATGAATTTATAGATCTCTCAGATTAGGCAGATTAGACTAATAGGTAGATAGAGTAATTTGAAAAATGAAATTAGGATCTTTGGGTGGTAGACACCATATAAACATCAGTCACATCAGTCACTGTTATTTACTGCTTGTGAAACACAGAAGAGGGCAAGAGGGGGCCCGTCACTGGGCTGCAAATGGACAGAGATACCAAGCTATAAATATGCTGATATATTTTTACATTTGTTGTGGCAAAGTCAGAATGGTCGTTGTGATGCTGAGATGTTGCTGGGGCTGTTTTCTAATTATAATTACATTCTGTTACTTTTCCAGTGTCATTATCAGAGACACAGTCATGTGTGCTTGGTTTTAAATGCTACTGGCCCTACTAATTATTCTGGGCACAAGGGAACTCCACAGGCAGAGGGGAAATAATTCCAGTCCCAGGAGCGCCTCCTTCTGCTGTCAGGTGGTGGGTACCGCTCTCTGATACCATCACGGTCCACAGCAAGGACATACTGGAAGATGCTGTGACTGATTTTCCAACGCCAATCACAGCGAGCACCCCTCCAGCAGCACACCTCAGGGGGTGCTGTGGTCCCTCCGCAGGTGCTCTTGCCTTGCCCTTGCTGCTTGCCCTTACATGCTGGTGCCCTCACGTCTGTAGGCTTTTTTGCACCTGTGGATTCAGAGGCAGGACTTGAAAGCAAATGTACTGGAACGTTTTCAGAATCCAAAAATAAACGACACCTGTCATTATAAAATGACTTGCTGAAGCAGCCACGCTTGAACGCCTGTGCCTCATCAGAGCGCCTGATGCTGAAAGGGCTTTTCGTTGTTGCTGCTTGCGGTACCCTTGCTCTGCATTCCACAAGTGCCACTACGGGAATCTTCCCAAACAAACTGCAAGGAGCTGTGCTGAGGAAAAACAGGACCCTGGGCTTTGTGGGTGAAGCTGATGTGCAGAAGGATTCCAGCTGAAAGCACTAGAGGACTTACCGGAGTGGTTCCTCATCTACAAATCCACGTGAAAGTGGAATTAAATGATTGAACTTGACAGCTAGGGAGAACTACGCTGTCTCTGTTTAATCTTCCTTGTAGGATAACACAACCAAGGCAAGGGCAGGAAACAGCCTATCACACTAATACAACACCTCAGGACTTTTTTCTTTTTGGAATTGTATGCTATCAAGGGCATTTCTGACATTAAGAAAATAGTAGGAAGAAAATGGAGATGGTTCTGCACAAATGTACGAACACTCCCAGAAGCCTTGGCCATACAGCCCCAGGCACTGCTTCTGCCTGATCAGGTTTGATCGATGCTTAGGTACCTCAGCGTGCACTTCATCTCCTTGATACCAAGCCAGGAGATTCCAGACGCTGTGTCTGAGCCATTTCCAGGATGCCTCCCACGCTGTGCAAAGGCCTCTGCAACCAAAATGTAAAGACTCGTGGTCCATCAGACTCTGCAAACTTCACTGTATTCACAGAGATGTATCTTTAGGGCTGATTCATTCCTTTATGTTTGTGTCTGAATGAATTGTTGGAGCTTCAGAGGGAAAAAGCATTCAAGATCATCCACGGTATTGTTTTTATCAGCTGCAGGCTCTTCTTTACATGGTCTCTCCGTGTGTCAGAGGAAGAACTGACTGACCTGACTCTTGCATTCAAGCTTCCATAATAACTATTTCTGGTTTTCTCCAGTTACACTGGCTTTATGTCCAGAAAACAAGGTATTAGTGCCCAGTGTATGTCTTCCTTTGCTCAGCATCAAGCCCTGAGTTCTATTTTCCTTTTTATCAATAGCTCTTTCCCTTCCTGATGATGATTCCTTTCAAACGTTTGTAGATTGTTTTAAAGTCACCTTTTAATCATCTTGTAGAGGTAGGTCATGTATACTTAGCTCCATTTAGCTGCTGTACTGCAAGGCAAGATGTTCCCATCAAATAACCCCTCACCTTCCCTGCTCTGTCTGAACATCAATTACCCTCAATCCAAGGGACCAGTCACCTCTGCAGCCTGAGGTGCTCCACAGGTGCGTGTGGGCCAGGGTGATGGAGGAGAGCATTTCACCCCACTTTACAGCTCGGAAATATAGGGAGACAATCCTAAAGAATCCTTTTTGCTTTTAAGAACACTGTATTCATCCTCTAAAACAGGAAATTAATTAGCCTGGCTGCTCTGACAGTATTTTCTCTTGGGAAAAAAAGTTGCACTCCTTCAACATTCAGAACTTTTTAATCCTGGTGCCAAATGCATTTCTCTGAATTAATATTGGTGGAATAAAAAGGCTTTCTTCTCTGCTTCAGCCTTCTCTCCCAGGATAAATCTTTCTGGAATTTGCTTTATATATTGTGCTTTTGAATGTTCTTTTAAATGTTAAAAAATGACTGTGTGAGAATGTCGCCTTCTCATTAGAAAAATTTACTACATATTTTCCTCCATTGTTACCAGTACAGTTCCAGCAGTGTTAACAATGGGAACCCTAGAGCAAATGGTCTGGCACCAGCACTTGTCATCTAACTATGGCTGGTCAAAAATGTGTTTGAAAAGTGGTTTTGTGTTTTTTAAATGTGCTTGTTTTGAATAAGCATTTCCAAATGAATTTTTAAAATTAAAAAAAATCCAATTTTTAGTTATATTTTAATCAGGAAGATATTGGGGGTTTGGTGCTTTTTTGGGGGGGGAAACCTATGGTGGTGAGTAAAAGAAAGTAGGTACCATGTTACCTGCCTTTCTCTTGACTGGGGGGAGGAAGTTGACAAAAAAAAGACCAGGAAGGTATGATTTTCTTCACCAGAATGAAATTAAGCAGTTCTTTTTTAATTCAAAATTTCTAACAAAATGGAAAAAAATCATAAACCTTCTGACGTCTTTAAAAAAATATTCTGGTGTATATCCCTTCTCTCTGCAACACTGACCAGTGTCAGTATAATATAGTCCATCGCGACAACAGTGTGCAAGCAAGTTTTCAAGTTTCCAGTTTTCGAGTTTCAAGATTCGGCAATGGTAGGAAATGTTGAAAAGTGTTTCTAGCACTGGTGGAAGAAGTGTATCAGCAAAGGTCTCTGGTGAAAGCTCTGCGGGAAGTCAGAATGGTCCCCTCTGATATTAAAACCTAGTAATCTACAAAAGCTGCTTCCATTCACTGGAAACTACTGCTACTTTTTTCCCTTTTCCAATTGCTTAGATCTCCTTTGTTACCACAGATCTTTGCTGTAACTAAAACACAGCAAAAGCACATGCTCTGAAATCCTTCAGCTGTGCCTTCCTATAGCCATGGAAACAGAGTTTTGCATGCCCACGGCAAGGCAAGGTGGATTTTTTGGGATTTTTTTTCCTTGCAATCTGTCACAAAGTCTATTTGCTTCTCGTGAATATACAAATCAAGATCCTGGACTGAGGCTTTTTTAATTTGAACTCAGACCAAAGGTCACACCTGAGCATGACCTGAACTTGACCAGCCTTCCTCGGTAAACTGTTTTATACTGTTCTCATAATGAATTTAAGTCATCAGCTGATAATACTTCAGCAAACCTACTGCTTCCTTCCTGGTGTTAGACAAGGATTCAGACGACCCAGTTAATACTCACAGCTCTATCCAATTTAAGAAGAGGATTTGGAGCTCAATTAGGTTGCTTATTGGCCGCTTCTGAACCTGAGCTGGGACTAAACTGTGTTAGAACCTTCCATTGGGTCAGACCAAAATAACCCAAGATATGTTGGCACACCTGAACAGAAGCCCTGCTCCACTTCCCATTTAATGCTCTATGTTCCCGGTGGCCCTGTGGAAATGCCTGCATTTGTACAAGAACTCACCCACTGACAATACAGCCCCTTTTTTTGATGCTGACATAAAGTGATATTATTAATAGTTTGTGATCTACTGCGCCTTTCATCTGAGGATCTCTCTCAAAGCATTTTAGAAGGCTGAATCAATTTTCAAAACACTCATGTGTAATACTATCCCCATTTTACTGGAAGGAAAACTAAGGCAGCGGGGAGGCAATTTTCCCAAGGGTTCATTGGTAGAGTCAGAAATAGAGCCCTGGACTCACGCTCCAAATATAGCCTACATTCTCATCCCATGGCTGAAAACTGAATGCAGGAGTCCCCCCTTTCAACACTAAACATACCTTCTGCCTGGTGGTTTGTGCTTCCGAAACGGCTGCTTGTTGCCATGGGAACTGCAGTTCAGCTTGCTGGACCAGATTTGCTTCGGCTACATCAATGCAAATCATGAGCAAATTCATTTAAATTAATGGAGCTACTCCAGATTTCCATGGGGGAGGGAGGATGCAGAGCAGAATCAGTCCCTCTGGATTTGATATAAGAAGGCGGTGATCTCTTGAGAGTGGGAAAAAAATTCTTTGATCGTTAGATGGAAGGAAAAGGATGAAGGATATTTTACAAAAAAAAGTACAGAAAGTAAATCTGAGAACTTGACTTCACCTAGGGTGACATGACATTCTCAGACCTACTTCTGACCATTACCAGCAGAAACTCTTAGAGGTCCCCAACAAGAGTACTGCTTCCTCTTGCACTGAGCAAAGACCAGATCCATGCTTTTACTGCAAGAATAAGGGATGATAAAGAATGGAGTCAAAGAGTCCACAAATAGAAAGTGGAAAGGACCAGTTTGTGCTGCTGTTTGCAGGATGGGTCTCACAGGGATGAGGGAGCATGTAGCAAGTCCCCAGGTTGCCTCCCTGTGGCCTCTTCCTGGAGAGGAAGGGAATGCCTGACAGAACAGGAACCTAAATAGGCGAATGATTTCTTCAGTGTCTGCCACAATGCCATGAGGACCTGGACTGCTGCTGCCCAAGGAAATGGAAGAAATGTGGGGGGCAAGAGGTGAAACAGAGAGACCTCTTCTAGCCATAGTAAGCATCGCCCCATAGCTTCCTTGTTACCTTGCAGGAACTCACCTCTCTAGGCCAGAGAGCCAAAACCAGGCTGGCACAGCCAGTGTCCCCTCCCAGTCATACACTGCTTTGTGTGCAGTGAGAGATGGAGGCTAGCACTGCGGGAGGAAGAGTATGGCATATTACAGGGAAGGGACATCTCGAAGGCTTGGAGGTTGGTCACCCTGCACTTGTGCTAACGCATGAAGTATAATTTGAGATGAACTTCTCCTGTGATACTGGAAAGCAAACCATCCTGTGTCCAAGGCTGAGTAAGCAGCTACTGTTTCATACAGTTCACACAGATACTGGAAATATCCTCTATAAAGCTCAGCCTTTCACACTGGCAGAGGATATATTGTTAATCTTGCTGGACCTCAAAAACTTTAATCCACAGTTATTTAACTTCATGAATTAATATTCAAACTTCCCAAGCTGCCAGACATGCAGATTAGATCATTGATGACCACCCAAGAGAAACCCTTTGGATCAGGGAGATTCAGTATTCAAAGGTGTTCTCACTGTGGCAAAACTGATGCAGATTTTCTGAGTGGAGACTCCTGAACATCCAAGCAAGAGATGGGAAGCCTACAAGCAGCAAGGTTTGGCACCATCTGCTGTTCCTTATGGCAAAAAATCCTGCAGAGCTTTCAGATCTGTTTAGATGTTTACACTGCAAAAGGTGTTCTCCTCACCTGGGCCAAGGGGCACCTGGCAGTGACACTGGACAGTGGTAGGACTCAGCACCCAGTCTGAAGGATGGCAGCCAGTGTTCTGGGGGGACATTGCAAGATTGACCCTTGCTCATGTCAAAGATGCAGCAAAGATTGACTTTGAAAAGCAGAGCCGATCGGATTAAACATTGCGGCCTAATAGCATGGTGACCCTCCTAAACGTCCCGGAGCTGGATCTGGGTCATGCACGGTCAGCCAGGCTGAGTTCTGGATACATGTTTCAAAAGCCTCTGTCCTTCTTGCCAAACAAACATTACTCTTTCGCCCACCACAAAACAAGAGGTCAACGCTCTAATTCACTATCTCATCACGTGCTAAACTTTGGATTTATCCCATCATTTTATCATAAGCCTGACCTGAGGTTCAAGCTTTTATAGAAACC